>JAMBUN010000062.1:0-82756 GCA_030271035.1 Microascus cirrosus
ACCCCCCCCAACACCTGTCGGTACCGCAGTTCTCCGGTCTCAAGCGCCCAATCTGTCTTCCCCGTTCTGCGGTTAAAACCCGTGGATAAAATCGATTGCCTGCGGGGAGCGGATATCCGCTAAACTTAACTCGGGTCCTTAATTTGGGGCTGCACTGCTTGATGGGGGGAAGACTTCAAGATTATTGGAGATGAGAGCGGGGAAAGGGAAATGATCGGCGTTCTTCTCACCCGACTGCGGGGAACGAGCGCAGCAATTCATTCGCTCGCGTCGCCTCGCACGTGGCAGCATTTATCGAAGGATTCCGCCAAGAGCCAACGCCCCAGTGGGAGGTGGCAGCTACCTAAGCTGTTCCCCCGCGCTCGGGACTTTGAACCGCTGAGCCGTGTCTGACAGTGCCAACGGCGAATCAGCGACGCGGGACGTAGCCGAGAATTCACCCACGGAACCGAGCTCTCCGCAGCCACGCCTTGGCTTTGCAACCACGATCCTGAACTCCCCAGCTGACTACCCATGTTGGGAATCCGGAAGGGGAAATCTTCCGGGGCCTGGCTCCGCTTCCCGTCTGGATTTCGAAGGAAGTGCTGGACATTTGGTGGCTGGCCTTCGTATTGGTAATTATTGTTTCGAATCCCTACGATCGAGAGCCGAAGAAACACCGCACCCTATACATTTTCTCTGCAAAACTCTCCGTCAAGTTGGTAAAATTTTCGCCAGCGCCAGGACCTACGCCCAGACTCTACCTTCAATCCTCTGGGTGAATGTTCCCGGGGCCATTGCTTGGCCGTCAGGTGAGCCGAGGGAATCCATATTTTCGTGGTGTTCTTTGGCCTGTCCAGACTTGCAACACCGCCCTGCAGGATGCGCGACTTGCCTTAACCTTATTTTAGAGTCCCCCCATTCTGTTTTCTTTCCGAAAGGAGTACCCCCCTTTTCCGCTGATGTTTGTAAGCATTACCGGCGTTTGTATCCGGTGCCGGAATCGAGAAGACCCTCCCTCTACCATAGAAATAACGCATGAAGGTTGAGTTACCACTATCCGACCGATTAGAAACCACGATTTTCCTTTCAGGAGTTTTTTATACGCAAGAATCTTCTTAAATTGAATACATTAGCGGGCTAAATCTGTTCCACAAGATGTGGTGGCTGCCGATGTTTTGCCGGTGTTGATTCACCTATCCCTTATTAAGGCCCTGGCCTCGCTCACCGTCGGATACACAGTCAAGGGTTAACAGGTAAAGACATCAGGTCCGGGAATGGTATAAGTCTCCACAGGCGGCCAGTAGATGTTAATGTTCACGCCTGGGTCGGTCCCCTTTCACAGAATGATTAGTGCTTGGTTGTTTACTTGGGATCTCCTGAACATACCGCGTAAGCCCCAGGGAGGCTGACAGTGCTAGGAGACTTGGAGCCCGTGCCACCAACGACATTGATCTGGGCGCATTCCATGTAGAACTGAGCGCCGGGGTAATTCCCAGCAGCGTGCAGGGCAAGCATCTCGGCGCGGAGCAAGTATTGGCCCGGCTCGATACACTCGGGTATGTGGATGTTGTGCCGGCCCTGCCCATTGATAACCTTCTCTGTGCCCCAGACGCCGTTGTCAAGGCCGTCTTCCTGGATTTTGAACCAGCCGTCCCCGATGCCCGAGTCGCTGGTTGCATCCGAGACTTTCTTCAAGTATGCCATAGTTGGACCTTTATGGGAGCTATCCATGATGTCGTTTGGAGACGAACCGCTCGTCCCCAACATATATCTCCAGATAGCCGTTACAGTGCTGCCAGCCTCCACCGTGATGACCTTATCTGTAGGCGATGTCGGATTGGGTGGGCCGTTGCAAGCAATAGACTCGGAACTGACATCCTCAATTGGTCCATTGTATGAAGGCACTCGTACCCCTTGGCCCACGCCGCTGTTGACGCCGTCCACTTCGAGTGAGACGAAGATAGTGTGAGCGCTTGCCAGACCGGCCAAGAGAAACAGACGAAGATGCATATTTTCCAGGTTCTTTATAGTCATATGGGCAAGAAGTTCGGTGCCGTTGAGTAATAATAATCTGTTACTTCTGATCTAAATGAGGCAGTCGGACAGCTTAAATAACTAGTCACCAGTGGTAGTTAACTAGGACCGCACCATATTCTCGTGACGTTTGCTTTTACTCAAGAAGGAATCATTGGTGCTGAATCCATTTAATCTACAAACACGATGCTGAAGGGTGTGGTGAGATGTTCAATAATGCAACGTCTGGGCACCTTATTTGTGGTCGGGAAATCCGCGCGAGACGCTCCGTGTCCACGGAATAATATCGCAGACCGCCGATGAAAACAGCCACTTCCTATATGAATAGCATCAGTGTAGCCTCGTGGTCGGGTGTATGGGTCAACTGACGCGATATGTCCCTTCCCAGCGCCTTTTATGGTAAGGAATGATACCCACGTTGTGACATCGTCTGTCGACTTTGTTGTGGGTCTGTGAGGGTTGCAACAGTTTATCATTGCCTGGCTGGAGAAATTGAGGTAGCTAGTCTGCTTTCAAAAACAGTAGAATGTAATGACCCTCTCGTTCCATCCCATTTGCTCATAGGCGTACGAAACTAAGGCTCCCTACACCAATTCGATTGAAGGTTTTATACCCCCATTGCAGGCCGACTGATCCATACCATAAGCTAGGGCCCGTCAATATTCAAATATGCAGCTGCTTTTCCTCATCTTCCTTAACCATCTCACGAATAACTTGGACGACAGTATCCCGCTCCTTGTCCAAGGCCTCCGAGTCGAGATACGGCGGTACATGGACAAATACTCCCTTTAAACTTCGTCCTTCCTTCTCAAATCGCCGCGCTGTAAGGAGTGAGGTATAGTATATGAACTCGCAGAGATAAAGGCCAGGGTCGTCTGACGCCTCAATATCCCACCCCTCGCTAATGGCCTCATTAGCAATTAAACCACTGTAAACAAGCTGCTGGCTTGCATTCATAATCTCTGCAAAACTTACTCTCGACCCATCATTCTTTCCACAATTGCGTCCACGCTTACTTGTGAGTCTAGTGCCTCTGGCTCGTTCTCCCAGGGACCATTCTTGTCGATGAATACTTCCGAGAACGTTCGCCCGTCCACGTCTTGTTTCGTGTATGGGCCTTTCTTCGCTTTTCGCTCAAGCCTGCACCGGCAGATGGAACCATGAACACCAATGTGGACGAAATATTTGACCCTCGGTAACGTATTGAACAACTCCGGCACTAGCTGAGAGACATTGCTGTAGGAAACCTTGATCGGCTCAGGGTGCTTGTGAACGAGAATGGTGGGAGCACTGCTAGTGTCGCCACGAATCGAGTCCGGTAGCCGTGAGACAATCTCGAACGACGGGTTTTTGTCTATTCCACGAAATGACTTGGGGAGCCTGTTAGCTGAGGTCCTAAGATATTTATCAGGGTACGGGGAGACCGACCCCAAAGCCTGTTGCGAGTACCTCGATGTCCGACGTTCTCGTTGGAACGGGATCCCTGACCGAGTTGGGAATTACTGGGCTCATCTTAAAATCAAGTTGGGTACAGCTGGCCTTTCAGAAGACCTTTGGGGCCGCGCCTTTCAGAAGACCTTTGGGCCGGCCATTTAAGTCTTGGGCCGAAGGCGATGGGTTCGGCTCGCTTATCAATTGCAGTCTTCCCTCACCCCACACATGACTGCGGACCCACCAATCAAAGTTTGGGCCCGTCGCATCACACGCCATTTCCTCGTTTTAGCTCAGCTAGAGAAGGGCATTTTTGGTCTTTTGTTGACCCACAGACCCACGCAGGCATATCTGAGAAACATTGCGAAAACGATAGCACGTATCAACAGTAGTGAGTTAACAGCCAG
Source organism: Microascus cirrosus (assembly GCA_030271035.1). Lineage (NCBI taxonomy): Eukaryota > Fungi > Ascomycota > Sordariomycetes > Microascales > Microascaceae > Microascus > Microascus cirrosus. The sequence continues at coordinate 3,855 of JAMBUN010000062.1, forward strand.
CTCAATTTGGATGGAATCATGCAATGGTGCCAAGGGGTCACTTCACAGGTAAAGAGCTGCAAGACGAAGAACCAGGCCATCAAAATTAATGTATTGCCATAATGCCCACCACAGTCCAGCCTATGTGAAGATCCAGGGCGCCATGCGCCACCATCGCAGACCTGTGAAGATGAAAGCTGGCCGAAAGAGGTGAAAATCTAATGCTTGATCTATCGCAGGAAACAGGAAAGACGAGCAACAGTCGAACTTTGCTACTCAAGCGATCCAGTACCAGATCTTCTGCCAGATGTTCTTGGCAACCCGTTCGGGCTCACTAGCCTCTAAGTCCTCCATCTCCTTGACACCGGTAACCACATCAACTTGGGCGAGCGGCCGAGCCCAGGGAGTCCGCATGAAAATCTTGTGGGCAAAATAAAGAACGAAGAAGATAGGTAGGGTGATATATGCGGCGAGGAAGTCGGAAGCGTTGAACATATCGGGCCAGAAGACTTGGAAGCCGTTCGTCAACGTCAAGATAACCAGGAGGACGCAGAAGAAATACGTGGAATAAGGCTGTAAAGGTGTAATAAATGGCCGACGGTCAAGCATGCTGTGGTACGTCATCGCCCTGTGGAATCGAATATAGGTAATCATGACCACGACCCAAGCGATGTAGCCGCTAATCGTGCTAATGTTCATAAACCAGGTGAAGACCTGCGCACCGTTATTGTCGACGTTGAGGTACGACAACAGGCCGATGGACCATGTCAAAAGAACAGCAACGTAGGGGACGCCTCTCTTGTCAGTCCGCGCGATGAACTTGGGAGCTTGCCCGTTCAGTGCGAGAGAGTACAGGACTCGACTGCCCGAGTACAAAAAGGCGTTGCCGGCGCTCCAAGCGGATGTCAAGATAGCGGCGTTAATGATGTGGGGGAGAACGCCGATGCCGGCGCGCTTGATGCCGACAACCCACGGCGAGGAGCTGGCGTTTGCGTCGGGGCTCAAGAGCCGGTCGTCGTCGGAGGGAACAATGCAGCCGATCATAAGCGAACCGAGACCGTAGAAAACGGCAAGACGCCAAATGAAGCGACGGACGGCCTTAGGGATGTTACGTCGCGGAGCCACAGTCTCGCCAGAGGCGACGGCGATGAGCTCGGGGGACGTGATAAAGGCGAAACCTGCACGGGCGAAAGCGCTCCAGAATGCGAGGAACCGACCAGTGGATCCCGGTGCCATGTATTCGTTGAACGCGCCGGGCTGTTCCCAATACCAGAATCCAATTGCCTTTTCCGCGGGAGCGCCGCCGCACATGATGACGAGGCTCACGAGGATAAGACCCATGATGGTAATGAATTTAATACTGGCGAACCAGAACTCTGCCTCGCCAAAGATGGCGACGCCGAAGATATTCAAGCCGAGTGTCACCACAAGGATTATAGTGATCCAAACAGCAGGATTCACGGGCGCTTCCCAATAGTCCAGCAGAATAGCACCAGCGGACGCTTCAGCGCCCACCAGCATTGAATATGCGTACCAGTAATTCCAACCGCATGCGAAGGCCAGGCTTGGCTCCACGAAGCGCTCGACGAGGTACGGGACCGAGATGCCTTTGAGGGGAAGGTACGTCGCCATTTCGCCAAGAATGTTCATCACGTTCCAGACGACCGCCATCATGGCTAGGTAGCCCATGAACAGGGGCGCGGGGCCGCAATCGGAGAGAATGACACCGGAGCCGACGAAGAGACCTGTTCCAATTCTGCGGGATTGTCAATAATGCGTCGCTCAAGCGCTTCTTGGCGGTGGCTGTCAGCCCCCGGGGAACCGGGGGGGGGGGGAGGGAGAGGGGCCACCACCATAGGCTACTTACGCGCCGCCAAGGGCGAGGAACTGAATATGTCGGCTCTTGAGACCTCGCTCTAACTGGTCGTTTTTTCCAAGATCTGCCGCGCCCTCAGCCATCGCCCGGATATTTACATCTCGCGCTTGGATGCTACCGCTGGGCGCCGTCTCGGCGACGCCTGCATGGTCGGCACTCGCCTTCTCCATAGTGTCCATGGTTGAATGGGTGTCGCTTGGACACGCAGGTGATGTTAAGATCCCCTGAAAGTGTCGCCAGCAAACGGTTAAAGAGAAAAGCAACAGTGATCACAGACTGGGTGTTAAGATCCCTAAAGTCGGCCTAGACACGTGCTGAAGAAGAAAACAGCCAGAACTGTTTTATCGACGGGATGTTAAGATCCGCCGATCGCTGGCAATGAAAAGAGGGTGTGCAGGGGAGAGAAAAGGAAGAGAAACAAGCGCGGAGGAAACACGAGGCTGATCCCAAGGCGCATGTGAGGGGTAAGCAAGGGCAGACTTCTCTTTTCATTTCGCCCATCTTCCTGCACAGCCGCTACTCTGGAAGGGGCATCTGATCTGCGGTAATGACGTGCGGAGTCATCAACCTCCACACCCTAGGGCGGCCCAGTGGGTCAACAGCATGGCGGGGAAGGACGGGACTAACGTAATTTGGCAGGTGATCTCGGGTGCGCCAATCGAAATCCGCCTGGTATCAAGGCTCGGAACAGCGGACCCAAATGGGGTAACGCCGCCCTGGGTCGATGGATCCACCTTGGCGTCCGCCTTGGGCCTTTTTACTGGTCAACTTATCCGAAATTCCAGAGACCTGCCCTGCTCGCCGCATGCGCCAAGAACCCAAATCAACCTTCCAAGGAAGGCCCGAATGTGTTTTCCCTCCCCCAGCCCCACATTTGCCACCACAGATACGCCTGGTCACCAACCTCGTTTATTGGCTACTCAACAGATTGGCAGGAACATATCAGCGAGGCGGGAGGTTCGGTGCCTCGTTCCTGGTCGCTAGGCGCTTTGATCGGGCCGGCGATCTCAAGTCCGTTGGAGCTATAGACGCTAAGGCTGGACGCTTTATCTATTCCTACTATCATAGAGTTGCTTATCGAATACCTAGTGTTTTCCAGTTTCCCGCGCTATCTCACAACCACTCACACGCAACAAATTCTCGCAGTACCCATAGAACGCTGCGCCCTCGTCCCATGCATCAATGACCTGCAACAGCCCTCGCAGTCTATCGAGGGTGCTGGTAAGCACGAATACGTGCATCCACTTGTGACTCTGTCCCCTCGAGTCAGAATTGGGAACCGCCTCTCAAGTATCCTTGCAGTGTAGACAGCGGCGCCGGGGAAATTGATGACCCCCAAGCCAAAGAACGACCACAACCTATCATCTCCAAGTCGGGTGGGCCGTAGGAGAGAAACCCGTAGGTCACAGGCAAGAAGATAGTAACGCCGTATACAAGGACGCGCGTCGTTCCGGTAGGCTGGCTGGGGGAACTTGGGGAGCAAGATGAACAGCCCACTGCCAATGGCAATGGTAGATAGAAGGACGAAGTAGGCGCTGCGAATGGCAAGTTGGCAGCGGAAGGCGAAGCGGGCGCCAGATAAGCTCGTACCCCACATCACGAGCACGATGCCTAGGTGACCGAGCTAGTTGCCGAATGTGGGCATCACGGAGCTTTGGCCGGAGAAGGTATGGCAGCTGGTTGAGATGATAAAGCAGGCGGTAACGGCGAGGTAGTAGATTCCGAGGGCGAGACTGTCCTGGAGCGAAGTCCGGGTGCGAGGCGTCAAAGATAGAAATAATAGACGAACCGTAACAATAAACGAGAGTCCTCCGAGGAGATGAAACTGGGTATTTGCGTTGGTAATGCTCTAATATCAATTCTCGAGGAAAGAGTGATATTCAGACCTGTCTTATTGTGAATATAGAAGATGCTTCTTAAACAAAATGGGAGAAGGATGCTACCCTGCAATCGTACATTAGTTAACATGGTCTGTTAAAAGCCTATTAGAAAGATTGTCTAACCGATATCCAGTAAGGATAAAGTTGTTTCCCCCTTGAAGTTCGGTAGATTAATCGAAATATAGGCGCTTGATAGGGGGTAGAGAGGGCGTGGTTACGACGGCCGAATTGCAAACGGTTGCCAAGGAACTGCAGTTACCACTTAGTCCAAGACCGTTCTCAAGATAAAGTATACGCCGTTAGGGCATGCCTGGTCCAGTGGATGCCTTGAGACCTCTCTACATATGAACAGAAACGACTCGACCGGTTAGATCGACCCAAGGACTTCTATCGGGTGGTCCGGAATGTCCATGGCCCATGCAGGCTCCTGGTGTCTAGCCCGGTACAATGATTTTGTGCGTTTGGCCTGCGATATTTGTAAATATTCGCAATGAAAATAGGCCAGACTACGGTTGATCCCGGTGACCTTCTGATCGATGGTCGCTAGAATCTACGTCCGAGAACACAACTAGATAAGAAATCTAAGTTCAGACACAGTCATCCATAACCTTCGGTTCACGAATATCTCTCATAATCTATCACACCCGGTTTGATAACGTCTATGTTTACATTTAACACGCCTCCAAAATAAACGAGCAAGTGCATTGTTCTCGTCGTCCATGCTACGTGTTTGGGCCAAGGCGGAGATAATTCTTATATCCGATGCCACCTCCGGTTTTGGCTACTGTGGTCAAACACAGCTGATGCATGGAAACACTGCCGTAGCCCCAACTTTCATGCTCACTCAACGTTCCGCTCCGGAGTCCGACGAGTCGGTTAATGTTGGCTCCCAGGGATAGACACTATGTCATTTCAATTCATCGACAACAACGCCGCCATCAGCTCCACGGCGAGGCGGAAAATACGCAGTCATGCTGCCAAGGGGAAGAATGTGGGGAAGACGATGAAACGGCGGTCGAAGAAGAACGCTACCCAGAATAGTGATTCAACGCCGGTTTCCGAGGAGAATATGGTATTATTCCCGAAGATCGGCAGTCTAATAGGCGATTCCTTGTCTACCTTTCTACTCCCTGTGCATGTGCCTCCCGAAACTCGGCCGCTGGTTAAACGAGGTATGTGCGTCCGTTCAATTAAACTATGGCCAGTATCAGGGGTAACTATAAGGTGAATAGGGCTTTCTTTCTTCTTCGGGGTTCGCTACGTGCCTGAGGTTCGTGCTGCTTTTGACCGGGGGAACCGAGGTCCCTCGATGTGGATTCAGCTTATGTTCAAGGACGCGGCTTGTAGGGACATCCTGCGGCTTCTTTCCCTTGTGCAATCATGACTTAACATTATGTACAGACTTCCACATCGCCATGGCCTTGTCAATTGCATCTGTCAATAAGGCTTCCCCGGAGACGAGGGATGCGGACTGGGAGATACGCCACGTCTCCCACACTCTTTGCCTTGTGAACCAGAGGTTATCCAACACTGATGCCACCTGCAATGCGACATTGGCTGCTGTCACCATGATGGCTCAGTATGAGCGTCACCAAGGTCGTCATAAACAAGGTCTCCTTCATATGAATGGCCTTCTCCGACTGGTGAACATGCGTGGTGGCATCCATCATCTGTTGCAAGAAAATGTTGTTCTTGCACAGAAGATTGTCAGGTAAGCTTCAGATGTCCGTGTATCTATAGGATCCATACTTATATCTTTCACGAAGGCTTGATCTCGAGTATGCTGTCGAGACGGGATCAGCAACAGTGTTTAGATTGAACGACGTTGTGCATGCTCGTGCTTGCATGTTGACTCTTCGCGAGTTTTTCGACGCGGAATATCGCCTTGGAGCTTCTCGGTTGACACTCACAAGGAATATTAGCCCCGTGCTTCTAGATATTGCTACTGATATGACCACACTTTCATGGATCTATAATGACGCTATTACTGGGCGCCGGGCCAAAGTCGACATGATGGATGGGAGCATAGCTATGTGGGAACTCGGCTACCGCCTGCTTCACTTAAACCCTCTGTCGGGGCCTCCCCGGGAAAACCATATTGGCAACATCGTCCACTTAGGTTTGCTTATGTTCATGCTTCCATTCTTGCACAAACTTGACGGGAAAATCCCTGACTGCCCGATAATATACAACCTAGCTCGTTCAGCGGCAGAGGGTTATCCGGAGGATACCGAAGAAGTTGCTGAGAATGCAGTGTTGCTTTGGATGCTGTTTGTCGGTGCGTCCTCAGCATTTCAACCTCCCAATCATATTCGGATAGTACCGATTATTGAGGGTTTAGTAAAACGTCTGAAAATTGAAACGTGGGAGGAGGTCGGGGAGGTGTTGGCTGGGTTTCCGTGGATTGATGCCTTGTTTCTCACAGCGGGCCAGTCACTTTTCAACGCAGCCTGCAGTCACGAACGTCTCTGCTGAAGCTCGGGAACTGTAGAGGTAGATTTAATTTACCATAAACATTCATATCTTGTCTACCTGTTCGTTCCGATTCGATAGACTGTGCCATCTCCAATCCATCCGAGATCTGGAGACACCATGAACATGACTTACGCCACTAGTAGATTCTCCACACAACCAGGCTCTATCTTCTCCAATTCCTGGGTTACGACGGTCCAAACAAGTTTGCTCGATTTTTGACCCTCTTCATCGGTCACCCAGCTTGGCAATTCATCTCTGGGCATAAAATCGTCAGTCGTCGTGGGCCAAACAGAACGCGCCAGCTCTCAACTTACTCGGCAATCTTGCAATTCTCGAGCCACAGCCCATGACTTTCCTTGCCTGCGAATGCCCCGTGGAGGAGACACCGGCTCCCCTCCTCTGACGTCCGTCCTACCTGGGCGTATCTCTCCTCAAGAATTGCCCTAAAATTTGGTGCTGCGCTTCTGTCGAGCTTGGTGCGGCAAAGACCAGGACAAAGGATGTTGACAACGACACCGGTCTTGGATATAGGCACCAGCGAGCCCAAATGGCGAACGAAAAGAAGTTCGATGAGCTTCGACAAGGGGTAACTGGCAATAAGTGTCAAAATTAACTAAGTTCCTGCGATTGCTTTCCTCATTCAGGGTGTCTTACTTCCTTATTATATCCTTCTCCTCTGTTGCATCCATTCTGGCGAGAGGATCATCCTTAATGGATTGCCACACTTCTGCAAAATCGAATGCATAGCTACTGCCGACGACGACAAGATGAGGAACAGTGTCGAACATGCGACTTGTCTCGGACAGCTTGGGAAACAGTAGAGCTGCGAGAAGGAAGTTGCTCAGGACGTTCACAGTGATGGTTAAGTGATGTCCCTCAGCTGTTTGCCGATCAGTCGGGAAGACAGCCGCATTTTCGATTAGGACATCTATCCGATTCAGTTCTGTAACCGCCTTCTTAGCAAATGCCTTGACGGAATCGTAGCTCGCCAGATCGAGGTGCCAAACTTGAAGCACTCCGGTCTTTCCTGTAGCGGCTTCGATCTCAACCTTTGCTTCCTCGCCAGCGGTGAGGTTCCGGACTGCGAGGATGAGGCGCGTGGCTCCCTGGATTAGGAGGCGTTTGGCGGCTTCATAGCCGAGGCCGACATTCCCCCCCGTTATGATGAAGGTACGGCCAGAGCAGTCCTCGCTGAGGACGGGGAGATTCTTGCCATTTGCTGAGGTGGCCATGCTTGGTTCAGATTCGAAGTTGAGAAGGAGACAAAGGTGAAGACGAGGGTTTAATGAGTAAACTGCCGTGAGGAAGCTGGTATTAGGTGAACTATAGACTCGGGAAAGAAGATTCAGTGAAACGGCTCCCTTATATATTCTTTTCAATCACGTTTGGCTAGGCCGGTATTTGGAACGAGTGTAGGGACTCTACCACCGACCGTTCCGAGAGCGTTTTCCTATTTCGTACATGCGCTCCTAGCAAAACTTCGAAGCAAAGAACAACAGCCTGGATAGATTATCAAGCAGGCACAGGAGTTCCACATCGGAGCTCGTCTGAGAGAAAAGAAGGAATCCTGTTGTCCAATAGAAGAGCGGTTTCCTATTCCAGATATTTGACGCGCTGTTGTCTCCGGAGTTAGTTCCCGGATCCGAATATTCAGGGGTGGTAGCCGTGGTGGGGTGACCTTATTCGACCAATGGAAGAGCATTTCTCATTTCGCATGCCAGTTGGCTCTTTCGCGGGGATTAATATTTTATGAGGGCCAATTAGAGAGCGGTTTCCTAAAAGGGCTTTCGCAGATGGGGACCCTTCGCAGATATCACATTGGCAGGAAAAAGAAGAGTTTTTTTCTTTCTTCTGGAAGAAAACAGAGTCCGAAGACACAATTTATTCAAGACAGCTTGACTGAAGAATGGCTAAATCTTGCACAACTGAGGCGGCGTGGTGATATGACCTGCCTAATACACCCGAACCTCCTCATTGGGAGCACCTAAGGTCTCGGGGCCTTAACCAACGTCGGCCACGGTGATCTCGGCAAAGCCGCTGCTCATGTATCCCTCTGTCGCAACGATCTGATAGTTGTGATTCCCAAGGGGAAGACCAGCGTTGCGCCAAGCGTCGAAGTGGCAGCCAGTGTTGACTTTGCCGCCCGTGCGCTTCTCCCGGCGGACGGACCAGTACTGATCAAAGGTCGTGTCGCCCTCAATGCTGGGTTTGTTGTAGCGCGTGGACTTCCCGATGTCGTACACTCCGTCATCACAGTGCACCTGACCCAAACTCTGGGCGTCGGAGGAAGGGTCGTAAGTGCCGAAGTTTTCAACGATGTAGTACTCGACGAGGGGGTTCTGCATCCAGCCATATACCGCGAGGTAGCTGTTTCCATTCGGCTGGTAAGTTCCGGAGATTTGGATGGTCCTGTGGATTTGTTAGTGGCCTCGGTGGATAACGAATTGTAGTTCAACGGGATGCGGTCATATAACTACCTCTCGGTCAGACCAGGGTTCCATCCCTTCCCACCAACGAGGTTTCCGCCGGACTGCCACTCCACACGGTAGCTACCACCGGCGAGGTTTGTGTAGGTCGCGGGGGATGCACCATCAGACCACCACGAGTAGAAAAATCCATCGTGGGTGCCCTGGCCATTGGGTGTGGATTGGCGCTTCTCGAGGGGAAGGACTTCGCCGGCATCAGCTGCAGGAGCGGCGAGAGCGGCCGTTCCGGCCAAAGCGATGGAGAGAAGAGCAGATATGGTGACCATTTTAATGGTGACGTCCCGGCGCTTTGCGTATCCTGGGTTGCTCTGGAAAGAAGTGAAGGTGAAGGGGGGGAGGTCACTGCTTTATACTCTTTTTTCCGGTGGCAGTCCACACTGGAAAGAACTTTTAGAAGTTAGCCCAGACTAAGCCAGGCTTACCAGCCACCCCAGTTCACCCATAGATATGCTCATCCGGAAGTAGAAAGCGGGGCGTTTCTTCTGGTAGTAGTCTCGCCTGTCTCTTAGTCTTCGAGCAAGAGAAATGCACCACAAGACAAGGAGCGCTGGCCAGATGGTGTAAACTTGTTTCCTGGTCCGACGTTCCATTAAGAATTAGGCTGAATATAGAGAATGTATACCGAAAATTGAGACTAAGACAGACGAGCGAAATGTAGAGGGCATATCCCGGTCCTTGGGCCACCTCATAGGGGCGACCTGAGGTTATGGCCAAGCTTTCAAAGATGCAGGATCTGCTAATACGAATGGCGATATAAGACGTGGCCCCCACAGCCCAAACGGTTAAACAACGCTCTCTTGCTACAGGCTAAATTAGAACAGGGCTGCCAAAACCAGGCCCTTCCGAAGTTAGAGAGGCAGCCCAAGACCAGGCCAATTTCTACCATGACGATCTTCCCGAAAACCATGACCCACGGAGATATGCTTAAAAAGCAAATATTGCCAATGCAACAGATCAACAGCTGTTCGCGATCATCTACATGCATATCAAAGCTTAATTCAAGTCTCCTCTGGCAACGTCATCATGCGTGCATGTCGTTTCCCAGTTTAAGTCGTTTACTTGCAAACCCAACACCCATTTAGCGTGCACGCGCGCAGAATGTAAAGAAGCCATATCCCGACCAATACCGCGGCGATGCTCATTCCCATGGGGTAAGGTGGGTGGATACAGGTACCCGATGCTAAACATGTGCTGTTACTGCTTTTATCCGAGATCCCACGATTTTCCTTGGCAGCGGGAACCTGCGGTTAGGGACGGGGTGGGTGCAGGACTTACATCACTCGGTTAAGAGTGGTAATGGCCGGTTCTCATGGCACCCAGGAATTTCTATCTCTATCCCACAAGACCCGGTAAATTACATGCATGCGTGATGTCTGAAATTGCCGGTGGCGTCCTTGGGGACAAATCAATGATGCGCCGGCTCGGCCCGCAAAAATAAAAGAGCACCAATTGCGCAAATGACACTCCCGACATCCGAAATTCGAGGGGTAGCAAACTGGGCAACCTGGGATTTCCTAGCCTCTGCCACTGCTCTATAACTGCCACGCGAGCGTGAAGCGAGGGGTGGGGAGCCCAAAAGAGCCTCTTGCCGCGTGATCTGGCAGAAGTGTTCTTCAGTTTGATGATGTAACCCCCATATCCGGGATAAAACGGTAGAAAAGAATTGCTACCAGGGTCCCCCTGCCTCCTATTTACTTAGCAAGTTCGAGGATGGCCGAAGGCCGACTCAGCTCCTGGAACTTGCCAATCGCAACGAGTAAGGGCATATGCACGTCAGCTAATGCCAGAGCCGCTATGCTGACATTAACTTAGCCGGCAAGTCTTTTGAAGCCTGTCGGAATCATGGGATGATGGCGGTGCGCAAACGAGAGCCATCTAGCCGTCGGCGTATTGAGGCTTATCTCGTTAGAATCTCTGGGAATGTTTATCTAGAAGGATGCCGGAAAAGGAGGTCGACAATCCCGTTGGTCTGTTTTCGCATATTGGTCCACCTGTCCGAGCCCATTCCACCCGTCGAAAACGTGGTATCCTTTCCCGAGGTTCTCCTGGTGGTTTGGAAAGATGATTTCCCGATGTACTCTATTTGACGACCGGTCTGTTGTCGAGGAACGACATACTGTCCCGGAAGTTGGCCCATGACCATGCCATGTGGTGCTTGCACCGGCTCTCGAAGGGCGGCGCAGGGATTAGATAAAAATCAACAGTGCTTCTGTACCAAGGCATAATAGTGACTGAAGAATACAACATATTAAACAGCTTCTCCTTATTTTCTTTATTTTTCTTTATTTTATTTTATCTTATTCATGAGGTGGGTGGTGCGGGGTTCAATTCGCCTGTAGAGGTAGGGCAAGCATTGCCGTACTTAGCTGCGGATCAAGAGCTTCTTTTTGACCAGGTCATGGTCCGCCGCTGGTTATCTTGAATGTGATTGCTCAGCCATCACTCTGGGTGTAGAATGTGCCATTGTCTCCGTCTGGCCGTTCGCAGTGACTCGGAAATATCCCAGTACCTTGTTAAGTGCGCCAGCGGTTCGACACCACGGAGACCCATCCGCGTGGTACAATCACAAATGTCCCATGAACTCTCCGGGCAGACTTAGATACTTGTACAACCGCTGACATAGCTGCTCTCGACTAGCCTGCTGGCCCTATATACGTACCTCATCTAGAGATCGGCATGCAAGTGAGTGATATTGCTACACACATTGATAAACTATCCTTTGCATCTTGTACTGTGATGCGAGGTGACTTGCGGATCGCGTTCACCTTGGTTTGTTGGGAAATGATGACCCCTGCCTTCTAAATATTTGAAAATGTTGCAGGTCGATGTGTGGTCTTCAAGACCCTGTGGAGACGACACACTAAAGGGAAGTCCTGGCCCCAATATCCCTATCCTTTAGGAGCTTGCTATTCATAATATGACGTTGGCTGCGACGTTGATGAAGCATTTAGATCAGGCTTTGGATCGGTGCTGTGAAGCTTCTTGCAGCGCCAGAAGATGCGATCGTGGCCGAAAGGAGAGCTGGTGACGTCTTCGTATTCATGATCAATATAAGTTCGTGAAGGCCTGGAGCGAACGAAGTTGTGTTAAGCCTTCAGAGGTTTATCTGACGCTTAATCTCCGAAATCCTCATCTTTACCGCTGGCACGCGACCGGAAGGCGTTGATTCGGCATAATTGCTCCGCCCCATAAGGCGACATGTCGGTGGCTCTTGGCGGGCGGGACTCGCTGACAGCTTAAGCCACCACTCTACGCTTGAAGCTTGCTGCCAAGCAGCCAGAAAGTCATTCTCCAAGCTTCAAAATCACAGGATTTCTGTACATGTCGGCATTGGTGGGTCCATCTCGGTCCCGATCTGGCAAGAGATGCGGCGGTGTTTGGTAGCCGAGGTTCGTGCTTGGTGTGGAAGCCTGAGCATGGAGTCGGAAAGTCAAAGCCTAGGAATCTGGTCGTCACGGTATGATGCTGATAGCATTTCGATGATATTATAGCATGACAAGATCAATCCTGTCCGGATCCAAGGCCTCCTATTCAATTGATCCTTTCGAGTATGACCTCACTGTCGGACTTGCAAACACTCCGCACTTTTTGACCCTAGTGTAATCTTTGGGTCACCTTAGTCGGCTGTGGGGCAAGGACCAGTGAGGAGTTCACATGGCGAGAAGTCTACAGAGAAGCAAAAATTTGTCGCTCGCACTGCCACACTGTCTGCCGCAGGGGTCCAAGCTCTCGATTACCAATGCTGTGGGAGATGATGATGGTCTGGATCATTAAAGTTTTACCCCACCCTGACAGCCAAATTCTAGGCTTCCCAAACAGGCAAGCATCGCGGCCAGGGTCGGGTGATCTCCATGGGCCAAGACCCTACCCGCTTGGCCATTACTTAGGATGCTCCGTATACGGAACATCACTGCGCTCAGCATGCCTTCGTTTCTGCTGCGGGCGCAGTGGGAGATAGTGTGTATGACTATATATCTCGACTTTACTAACGTTAACTGCCGATGAGAACTGGTTGAATTGACTCCGCTGGAAAGTCGGTAGCACCAGACGGCGACCCGACTGGGATGATGAGATCCGCTTCGCGTGGGCGGCGCGAATCACTCGCCTTGTCCTGAGCTTTGACTCGAACTAAAGTTGAACTAATCCAGGCACCCACCCACCCCAGAAGCCCACCGAGTGGCCTCCAAGGACAAATCGATTCGCCAATCCCTGCCACTTTGTCGATCTTATCCACCCAGAGGGGTTGACGGTTGTCCAGGGTCCTTAGGGGCGGCCGGCTTAATATTCTCGCCGGCTTACAGGGTGCATTTCCAGCCCGAAAGGGCTGAACATTGGCGTTCAGAGGGACCAATAAGCTGTCCAAATTGCCGCTTGCAGGCTTGGCAAGCTCAGGGATATCCGAAATGGCTGCATTAGGGGATGGAAAGACAACATTCAAGGAGGTGGGTCTTGGAAGCGCGATCTTGCTCCAAGTTAAGGGATAAAACCACAGCCTCTCCTTCGTCGCAAGTGACACCTCGAGTCCCTCCACCCACCCTTCCCAACCCTCTGCTTCGGGACTTCTGCAAGTACACACTATGGAGATAACCGTTGGGCAAGTGGCCGGTATAATCGCCGCACTCATTGTCGTCGGTATGACAAGCCAGTTCAGCGTTCAATCCCCTGTCCCCACATTGCTAACCGGGCGCAGTGCAAATCCTGGCCCCTCTAGTTATCGCCTTTCTCCTTGCGGGATACTTGCGTGATTCGGAGACGGCAAGCACATGGACAGTAGCAGCTCACAAGCTCCACTCTTCGCTATGGCCGAGCCTCTTGCGTCTCGACGCCGCGCATGAGCCCGGTCGCGTGCGAGGCACCATAAGGGTATTTGCCGCAGCCATGCCCATTGTTGCTTTGTTGACCGCCATTGCCGGTATCGTGACTCCACTCGGCCTGGGCGAGGAGCTGCAACCAACCGGACAGTCAAGCCCGTCGTTTGAATATGCCACAGATCCCAGCTCTTTCATCGCCGGGACTACTCCGCGTGGAACCCAAGAACTCTCGCGGCTGTGCAACAGGGATAGAGGGTCACTTTCGTTTCCCATCCCGTGTCCTTACACCAACGACGAGGTCGACTTCGAGCAAGACGACGAAGGAGTTTCCATTGAATTCGACAACCTCAGCACCAACATCCCGGACATGCTGCGCGAGATCTTTAGTAGTGGGACGGCCGGCGAGGCGTCCACCATCGCCAATTTCTTCGACATCGAGTACCGACAGTACACTTCGACCGTTGAGGACGGATACAACAATAACAACCCTTATGGAATTGGGCTCTACCGCCAGCTCGAATCCTTTATCCTCGAAGACAGGTATATACTAGTCGAGGGTCTTATTATAGACGCCAAGGTCGGTGGCGTTGGTCTGCGGAACCACACGATCCCCAAAGGGATGTCCCAGGGTGCCACATGGGAAGAGGATATTCTCTTCCTTGAGCCGGATGCGGCCTGCGTTAACACCAACTTGACGATCGACTATACCGTTAAGTACAATTCTACGGACATGTCGAGAGGGGCGACCGACCTGAGCCTCGTGGACCGAGGTGGTTTTGTGGATTTGAACACTACATACCCGGAATACGATGAGGATAACACCCAGACAAACCCAGACCTGTATCGCCGCGCCATGAGAGGGGCGTACCTCAACAACGCCTATACCATGTTGATTTATAATATCACCAACGACAATACGGGCAGCGAAAGCGGGCAGGGGTTCGAGTACATAAACTCGGAGAAGGGCAAGGGCTTCCCTATTCCTCGCCTTGCTGACGACGATTACTTGGCTCTTGGGATGAGCAGTGAGTATGCGAACTACCTCGACTTTAGCAACACGAACTCCTCGCTCTTCGACGTCCCCGACTATCCAAACCCCTTCAACGTCACCAAGGACGACCTTCAAGGCATTGGCATGTCCTGCTCGGGCGCTGGCGCAGACGACGAGGCCACCATAAAGAACATATACGTTGGCTGCGGTCTCATGCGGGGAGCGCCGGTTCGCACTGATGGCGGTCCCGGGTCCCTCATGGAGCATGAGTCAAAGTGGTCTTCGCCGTTGCATTCCTGCGCCACGACCCTTCGCGCGACCATCAAAACGGTCACGTTCAACTACAACTCCACTGACAAGCAGGGGCTCGAAGGATTGAGCGTTGGTAGCATCAAGGAGAAGGAGTACTCCAGGGAGGAGGACATGCCACTGTGGGGCTTCGAGGAGTCCGGACTCAGCGTCATGGGGATCTCGGCCACCTGGGGCCTGATCAGCCCGGAGTACGAATCGCATGCCAATGTGTCTTCCCTGCGCGCCCCGCAATTCCACCTACCAGGGTACTACGGCCGCCAGCACGAGACGCTCCGCTTTGGCGCGGCCGACAACTATCCAGCAAGCGCCTTCCCTTCGCGGGCCATGAACACCGTGTTCGACCTCACCAGCGAATGGCCCTTCGACCTCCTGGGCAACGCCAACATGGCCATCTTTACTCGGTGGCAGAGACTTTCAGGTGATCCCGAGAGGGCGGCAGAGATCCTCCGGCTTCTCTGGACGGACATCGCTGCCTCAGGAATAGTGGGCACCAAGGGTGTCCTTGGTCCCTTGAACAGCGCGGAGCCCGGCGATGTTGCCAAAGTGAAGGTGCGGCCTATCGAAAAACGCATCACTTACAATTATCTCTACGGCATACCCGCCTTTATCATCGCCCTCACTCTCCTTGTTCTGTTCACCATCATGTTCTTCTCAATGTGTTTCGGCAGAGGCAGCATCGCAAAGCTGCGCCTTCGTATTCAGCAACTCTCTCCGGGGAGGATCTTCACCTCATTCCTCTATCCAGAGGCGAGCAATCTGACGATGCAGAGCAGGGAGTGGGCGCACGCCAATGGGATTAAGAATGTCACCTTGGGTACGTATGCGGAGAGGAGCATGAAGCCGATGAACCCCGTCACTGTGGCATCGCCATTGGTGGACCAGAAACGGCCGTGATCACTCATTCACAGGTTTTCATTTTCTAAGTAGTAAATTCTATTAATGTTCATAATGACTACTGCATGCTACAGTTAAGGCTTCAAAGTCGCCCGTCTCCGGTGCGCCCAATTTTTGACTTGCGTGAGGCTTTGTTGTCTGTAGTCTGTTCGGGTAATGTGTGATATCAACCTGATGGCTGTCTTATGGCCGCGCTGTTGCTTTTACGGTTTGAGTTAAGCAGATGGTAGCCATTCGGACGCGAAACCTTAGCGCAGCGGGACTAGCATACAGTCACTCTTCCCATTAGTTGAGAAACAGTGAGAGCCTGATGACATGAGGCCGGTGGGCAGTCTACCATTCCGATTCAAGAGCCTCTACGTCGACCAGCGAATGAAATACGCGCCGCGAACTGCTCTCTATATGCAGCTCCAGATTGCCATCGAGGATAAATTTCATATTATAGTAGCGGGGATATACATGGCGACGCGCCAGCCTAATTTGAGTTGTCTGATGCAACAGACGACTTTTGGCTGTTACCTGTGCAATGGCCCGAATCGCAATCGGAGTCATATGCAAAGCATACAGGGGTTGCCAAACCTTGGTCGGCATGTAAGCTTATTCGCGCCGAAGCTAGCAGCCTAAGCTCAAGGTAGACTTCTAACGACATCTTATTTCAATGTCCTGTTTCCACGGCACCCAGTGCCTTGAAAAGGCCGGCCCCCATAGCCTTCCCCTAACCGTCATGAGCCGCTGATCCCTCCTCTCTTCTCTGCCTACTGTCCACCTTGATTCCTCCCTCGTTCTTGCTTCCACGGCCAAAAAAACTTCCCATGGCGCCGTGCTTAGTTATCGAGACCTCCGAATATGTGGTATTGGCAGAGTGGGTTGTCCGCGAAAGCCCTTTCATCGAGGAGAAGCAGAAACCGGAAACAACGCTTCTCATCACCATCAATAGTAAGGGGATGTTCAGGCGCCTGAAGGATGCCTTCAGCACGTCCAGGTCCAAGGCCAAGGACAATAATGTCGCAATAGCGCGTGGACATTATTATGGGACCATCCCAGACCCCATCGGATTTGAGGACGAGAAGACGCTGCATCAGTTGCTGTCTATCCGGTTGACAAAATTAAAAGTGCATATGGTAAGGTGTACAGCCGTTCTAATAGCAGGAAAAGGATAACTGACGCCCGCTGTACAGGTGGCGAGGTATCCGGATAAAATAACCCTTACTTCGCCGTATATGAAGGTAAGCAAGGAAATCTCTTATCAATATCAGTCGTCGATACCTCAAAGCGCTAACTGATTGATACACACGGCAGCTCGAGGTGGACGGACCTCCACCTAGCATCAAAGTCAGTAGTATGAATGGCAAAAGGCTTATGTGAAGACCCCTGTTGTGAAACAGGGATGTACTGTATCCGAGACTTATCTCTGATTCCTCATCGACCCCGAAGTGGTTGCTCTACAAGCCTCAACGCCTATTTGCGAGAGTGCATTTCCTGGAGGGTTAGGGGGCAGGCGGTTGGCAACACCTACAATACTTAATTCGAGGTGATGAAACCCCCATTACACGCAATTTAGGTCTACAAGTCTATACCCAGCAATAAATTTTGCGCCAGGGACGTGTAGATGTGTATGTGCATGTACTTCGGAACGCATCTGAATCTATTGCATAGATCCGGCTGCTTGAGTGCCCTCCTGCGAAACCATTCCGCACCTCTATATCATCACTTCATTGTTCATATCCGTCGTCAAAGTAGAAAGGTTCGACACATTCCGGGGACAAACCGTAGCGCCGAGCTTTCTAGACTCACTGATTAAGATCTTCCTGGAAGGGGACACCAGCTCGCGAAAACAGTGGATCCAATTGTCTTCGAACGGAGTATCAAGGCGAAAATACATTAGGACGGGATCCACGCCCATGTAGCCAGAATATTAGCAGGCGGCATTTTCTCTTCTACTTGGGGGCTTCTCGGGCCTTTCCTCAGGCGCGTCCTCCTCGTCTCCGTGCAGCGGGGCGAAATTGAAGACGAAAGCTAGCAGCAGGGCTGCCACCGCTGGAGCAAACCACCATATCCATTGATCTGACATATCCCTCCTCGCAATTCCAAACCCGAAACATCTCGCCGGATTCATCTGTGCCCCAGCGTAACCTGGAAGGATGCCGCTCGTGGCGAACGTGATGAGACCTAAGCAGCCACCCGCGAGAAGCGGGGCTAGTCGCGGCCCGAAGAGAAGGCCCTGCTTGGGGTCGATTCCGACGCCATAGGATATGAAGAGATAAGCAAGAGACGAGAAGCATTCGTTTAGGAAGACCTGGCCGGAAGTGATCAAAGTCGCGTCGTAGTAGCAACCGCCGCCCTCGACGCTATGGCCAAGAGGTTAGTGGTCTGCGGACGTCCACCAAAAAGGGCAGTCTTACTGTATAGCGCGATCGCGGCTGTAGACGCCGGTCAATACTCCACCGGCTACTGCTCCTCCAAGTGCCTGTCCAACTAGATACAATATCCCTTGAAAAGAGTTAGAAAGTAAAATTCTGGGACAACGACATTGTTGTTGCCGAACCTCTGGAGACTGGGAGAACGCCGGAGATGATCGCAGAGAAGGTCACAAGCGGGTTGAGGTGTCCCCCGGTCGCTGTACCGGTAGCATATATGAAGAGTGAGAGGAGGGCGATGTTGCCGAATCCGATGTAGCCGCCGGTCTGGGTGATACCGTAATTGATGAGAGTCGTCGAGATACTTCCCGATACGTATACATAGAATGCTGTCCCAAACGTCTCAAGGATCTGCCGGCCGGGTATGGCAAAGAATGAGTACCTAAAGGGGCCAGGTTTAATGGTCGTCTTCAACCCACTGCAGATCTCCAAACTCTCACATCCGTCCAACCACCTAGCAAATACTCGCGGTCCATGTACCAAGGGCGGTAGAAGACTTCGGGCGGAGTGGTTCCCCGGGGGAAGGGCACTTCGGGCGTCTTGAAGGACATGGCGGTGGTATTGGGACTCTGCGCGTTGGAGCCGTCATCGGACGTCGCGTATTCGTCTTTCATCACGACTCGGGGAATAGGAGAAGAACTTGGACTAGGCGGAGCAAGCGAAAAGAACCCCAGGCTCGACAACAAATGTCTGGCCACATCGAACAAGAGGACGAACACCGGTTTTGTACGGTATCTTTTAGTATATTACTAAATACATATGCATAAGAAATTCCTCCCTTGTCGTTCCAATTTTACGGAGTAACGGCGTGAGCTAGGATATTTCTCGGTTTGCGGGAGATCGTGCGGCTCCTAGCGTGGTGGAGAACGAAGCGTGTTGGGGAATCAGATCCATCTAAATATAGGAAAATATGGAGATTTCTAGACTAGTCGATCCAGGGCCGCCGTCATCATCATCGATGGATCTCCGCAACAGGAGCCGCTCCACAAAAAAAGAAAATTCATCACCTAGCTTTGCCGTCTTCCTGGGATCCTTCGGCCGCATCCGAGCCCGAAGGGATGTCCTGCCGGTAGACTTGAAACTCGGAGTTGATCGCGAGCTGAGCGTTTATAAAGCGATTATTATGCCGACACCAAAGCGACCGTTGAAGAGGAAGCTAATCGCTGTCAGGACAGAGGGGACTTGAATAGAATTGTGCATTTGTGCTACTAGCTCGAGGCTGAAAATGCACGAATAATCCACAATCCGGAGTAGGCTTTAGAGATTGACGGCGGATATCGGCACGAGCACGGGCAAGCATCTCCGCAACAAGTTCCACAGTGAGGTTTCGTCAAATAAAATAGGGTGGACGGAAGTTTCGGTTCGGATTTAACGTCAAGAAAAACAGATTTTGCCACGCGGCCGGTAGATCGGCCCCGGACTTATTAAGTGTCAGACCTGAGCCCTTGACCCCCTTAATCCTTAGCTCGCTATATCCTTAGTCAAATCTATTACCAACGACGCGGTTCCGTAAAATCCCGGTGTCCCACTTCGCGTGAGGGACGTCGCCTAATTTCTCGAAGTCTCGGAGAACGCGATGCGGACACCAGCGTTCACGTCGTCTCTTGGTATCGTGAATCGCGCTAGCTGAGTTATATCTGAGTGCTTTATGTGAATTCCGGTCTTCTCTAAAACCGGACACTACATAGCATCTTTGCCACAGTTATTAAATGGGCGTTCTCTGAATTCTAAACTGTCGAATGTTCCTCAGTAGTAGTGAAGTGAGGCTAGCAGTTGTAGAACCACGATTAGGTCCTTGTTTGGTCGTAGTTTGTTCAGGTGCTGCTTAAGAACCTAAGAAGTGAAAACGGGATTACCCCGAATACCTCGCCTGGCTTGTAAGCAGCCTGTGGTGTATTCTATGTGAATGAAATTTCGAAGATTCTCTGGTAGGATGCTTAAGATTATGAGTACTATTTAGCTGCCGTCCCTTCGAAGGTTTCGGTTTCCCTCTTTGCACCGGCAGTCCTCTATGTACTCCCCTCCCGGAAAGAATCAAAAGTGCAGGCGCTGGTATTCTAAAAAAAAAATCCGGGGTTTGTTAATACGAGGGAGATAAGTGCTTTAGGCCCCTGCCTCCACGAGTACCCCCTGCGACCTGTAATACAGCTAAGATCTTCTATATAATTACTGTGACTATCTACCGCCAGCTTCTTTCATCTCTGGTTCTGCAAACGTCCGCGACCCGGTTACCCGTTGGCTTAATTTTTTTCAACGCACTCCTCGCTTTTAAGCTCCTCTACACTAACTAATTGCTACGCAACCTCCGCCACTAACATAAATGATTAGAGATCATGCTAGGCCTATTCTACTGTCGTAAAATCAAAACATCTATCTACCGCGTCTCCGAACAGTGGAACGCGCGTATACTACCTCTGAAATTCATAGTCCGCTCAGTTTCCGAGACGAAACTCTCTCACCCTGCGGCCATGTACCAACAGCATTATCCATCCTCAAACACGGTCTATGTGGGCCGGCTCGAATGTTACCGCTCCATTCCAGTGAAAGTGATATCCGGTTTTATAGCGCTTTATATGATCGCACCAGATATATTTGGCAGTTTTATCATAGTCTGACCATTGAACAGGGTAAACTTAGTGAAACAAAATATGCGGATGCTTTGGTGACATCCGGAGAACCAGCCCAGTCAAGCGTTCTTTTCTGGACTTATGGCTTAGTTCATGGGATAGGTTTCGAGTGTATTCACTCATATAAACCTATGGTGTGTCTAGAAGAGGGCTGGAGATGAGGTTTCCCATACATATTTGGCATGAGCATGGAGGGCACAGATCTGCCCGGTTGAAGAAGCTTGTCAAGTATGGCCTCAAGGGCGAGGGTGGAAGGGGTAGTAAATTTTAATTTTCTAAGAGGCGACTGTTATAGAGAGCAAATTAGTGCCTGGGAGGCTTTCCACCTGGAACTGCGACTCCGAGACATCATTTACCAAGACCGCTCGGGTCAGGGTTTTGCATACATTAGAGACGCGGAGGCCAGCGCCTTTATTAAACGTTAAAGATAGGTAAAGTTCTATACAATTTTTTAAATCTTGCTCTTGGACCAAGTTCCTTTTTCACTGCATTCGGTGCTTCCACTTCGACTGCCGGGCTGCTCCATGAATCGGGCACGACAGATAAACCCTCCGGCCTGACGGAAGACGAAAAGGAAAGTTCGAACGAGAATAGCGATAAATACAATTTGAAACAGGAAATCTTGTTTTACTCTTTTGGACTGAAAGCCGCATCGATCGCGTCCCAATGTTCAATGTCGTGGACTTTTGGGCGCATGACGTTATTTCAGCCGCGATGTCGAAATTCACTCAACCCCTGTCCGCCACCACTCCCCCACACCAGCGCCCACTAACACGGCAGCCGCCAGAGAGAATCACGAGTCCCACGCGTGAGATTTAGGCAACGGCCCTGCCGATCTCGTAGGGTCCGTGACAGCCGGAATGGGGGAGGGGCGGAGAAGAAGAGTGGGATGTCAAAATAACTTCCCACGCAACAGCTTGACAGAACTGGTTCATCTCTCGCTATTATGCGTGTCAATTATACGTAGAAAACGCGCCTTAGGGTGTCGATTCGCCGTCATGACGCTGCGCTACATCTCTTACGTGCATAACAAGCGTCTCACAGAGTACCTGCGTCAAGTCTACTGGTGGGTGGTGGGGCAGCTCACAAAACGTTCCAATTTCAAGCCGTCGCTCGATCGGGAGAGCTCCCCTGGAAGTGTTATTGTTGCGTGACTGGAGTGCGGGTGACGCGTTGACGATCGCACTATAAGCAGTATTCAGCTTCCACTGTGTCTGTTCGCCATTCTGCCTTGCCGGGTAAGAGTGAGCAATTGGATATAAACTAATGGACGCGCCCGCATGCTGGTACTTAGCCGTACCTCCGACGCACGCCAGTCCCTTACTGCCGCCCTACCACTTACCAAGGTTCAGATTCTGTTTTTCGTTCGTTCCGACACCATGGGCATTCTTACTCAAGCTCTGGTTTTGGCAAGTGCCGTCACCGCTCTGCCGGGCCCCTCGTTCGTCAAGAGGGGTGTCGACTTTTGGGATGGCCACCCTAGCGATGGCAACGGAAAGGGCGGGCCTATCCTTGGTGGGACTGACGAGTACATTGACAAGCAGAACCCGTCGAACCTCGCCGCGGAGGGAACCGACGGTGGCGTCGTGCCCAATCTGAAGTGGAGGTTCTCCGACTCCCAGGCTCGCATATTCCCTGGTGGCTGGCTTCGCGAGCAGGTCATCGAGGATCTTCCACAGAGCCATGATATCTCTGCTGCCCAACAGCATCTGTACAAGGGTGCTCTGCGTGAGCTCCACTGGCATCGTGTGGTAGGTTACACTCCAGCTCGTTGTCCTTGCGATGCGTCTCGCTAAATTACACGGACCCTACACAGGCTGAATGGGGTTTCGTCTATGCCGGTGCCGTAAGCATCTCAGTTGTCGACGAGTTCGGCCGCCACCAGGTGGAAACTCTTAACTACGGTGATATCTGGTACTTCCCCAAGGGAACCGCCCACACCATCCAAGGACTTGAGGAGGAAAACGAATTCCTCTTGGTCTTTGATGACGCTGCGTTTGAAAAGCCTGGGTAAGTTTCTGGACCGTACCCGCATTGTTGTCATGTTGCCATGTCCGTCAGAACTCCGGCTGACTGGAACGTTAAAGGACCACTTTCAACCTCGACGACTGGTTAGCACACACCCCCAAGGACGTCCTCGCCAAGAACTTCGGCGTCCCGGAGTCCACCTTCGACGACATCCCCGACCCGCATCCGAACATCCTCAACGGCACGGTGAGCACCAAGAGCGTCGAGGGCAGTGCCGCCGGCGAGGCCACCGGCGACAGCTCGTACATTTACCGCACGCTGCAGCATGAGCCCGAGTCAGTTCCCGGCGGCGGCGGTACCTTCTACAAGATTGACTCCACGAACTTCCCGATTAGCACCACGCTCGCGGCTACCTTTGTGACACTGAAGCCTGGTGGCTTGAGGGAGCTCCACTGGCACCCTAATGTGAGTCAATTCGTTCCTATAGCGAATTCTAAAGGGTGGGTCGCTAACTAGAGCAGGCTGAGGAGTGGCTCTACTTCCACCAGGGAGAGGGTCGAGCCACCATCTTCACAGGCAATGCGAACTCCAGGACGATCGACTTCAAGGCGGGCGATACGGCGGCTTTCCCCGACAACTCAGGGTGTGTCGCCTCTATTCTACAAGCTCAAGACCCTACTCTTGTTCGTGAAAGCTAACAAGAGAACACAGACATTACATCGAGAACACTTCCAAGGATGAGGACCTAATCTGGATCGAGATGTACAAGTCGGACCGTGTGGCGGATATCCCGCTCGCGCAGTGGCTCGCTCTCACACCCGCAGATATCGTCGCGCAGACGCTGCACGTCCCCCTTGAGTTTGTGGAGCGCATCCAAAAGGAGAAGCAGGTTCTCCTGGAGTAGAGTGTGGATTCCGGAAGGCTCATCGGTCTAATACTTCTTGCATATATCAGCCGTTGGCCTTTCGTTCGTTACACTCTTTCTATCCTAACTCCTCTTTCTATGCCTCGCTCAGTAGGATATGTAATGTTTTGATCTAATATACATATTGAAGTGAATACTGGTTTGGATTTCTTCGTGGAAATGAATCCTGGAAATGGAATTTTCCAGCTGCAGTTCCCCTCTTCCCTTAGAGAAGAGCCATCATGACTGAGGTTTGGCTTGTGGGAGAGGCCATGGCGGAAGGGGATGCGAAGTACCGCTAATTTCTGTCACCTAGTATAGTTCCGGTAGGAAACTCTCTAGTTGAACAAGGCTCCCAGATGTTAGGTTCGCGTCGCTGTCAACTGCTCCAAAAAGACATCGATGGTGGGCGCATGAGTTGGCAGGCTGCGTGTGAGCCCATTTTCGGGGTGACCAACCAACAAAGTCTCGCGCGACATTTCCTCGTCTTCAAGGGGAAATCGCATGAATCAATGAGATTTATTTCTCCGTACTGGTATTGGACGTGAACCTGCTGACGCACTTGTGCTAGCAAAACATCATTGGTCCAAGCCCCTGACTTGCCGCTGGCTGCTCAACCGCGTGAGCTTTCATAAGATGCTGAATGATCCAGGGAGTCGGATCACATTTTTGAAACGCCAAGTACATCTTTTCTGCGCCTCTTGTGGCCGAATTGGCACACTCGCCTCTTATCCGAGGCCGCGACCTGAGGCCGGTAGGAAGGAAGATGCGCCACTGACGGGCGCACTGCGCATCGTGCTGCTCGCTGAATACCCTCGATTCACACTATTGTTATATGTATCGGCCGAGACTGCGGCTACAGAGTAGTACCAGATAGGGTTGAACGACAACTGGACTATCAACCTAACAAAGAACTGTCTTCACGCGCTGACGCAGCTCCGTTCTAAATATTGCTCCCTTACGGTATGAGCCAGATCCATTAGAATTAATTAGAGCGACAAGGCCGAGAGGAGCACTCAGTTCCTCACATGGGTGAGATCTACAGCTGTCCATAACATGTTTTCATCTGGCTTGACGATGGAGATGAACCTTCAGACCTGGCCTAGACGGATCTCGCGGACATCCCACTATTAGCACGGATTCACCGGAACACCCTTTGTCTGCGGAGCCTCCGGTTACCGCCAGTGTATCTCAGCCTTTACTGGCTAATTGTGCTCCTCCCTCGCAAGTATGCCACTTTATCGGGAACCATTATAGCCTCCTATGCTTCATGGGGCTAGTCAGGCCATGGAGAAAGGAGCCTCGTACCATGAGTAAGATGTTCACTGCTATGTTCTCGACGTGCTGTCATGTCCTTGGTTCCATGGGCTCATCCTGGCCTGAGGCCCGATGTTCCTATTCGGCCTGCAGGTATGGAGCTGCTATATTCTCGTTGGCGGTGCATATTTACTCCATTAGCTTGATGACACCATAAATACCGCGGTCTAGATCTCGGTGCGTTCCCCTGCCACCCCACTAACTATCGCGAAGCGCAGACAACGGCACAGACCGCCTTGAATGAGAATATAGAGACGATTCTTGAGCTACTATCTGTTCGGATTACTTTCCTCGCCCAACAATGTGAATCGCCCCTATTACTTTAATGGCGCCGGGCATAGTAATGTAGATGGTCGTGTGGTTCCCTTTGAGTTACGCGGATGCCATTGCTCCATGGCTAGGCTCGAGAAAATCGATCTACGATAAGTCCGGGAGGCGATGAGAACCAAGCATCAAGGATGGTCGGTAAGAAACCATGAAGCTGAAAGTAGTCATCGATCAGATTTCTGGGATGGATCTGATACTCTATGTTATGCAACCGGACAGACTATCGATATATTGTCGGCGGTGTCGTCCGCGCTTTCAGCCACCGCAAGGCCACCAACGGTGCAGACAGGGGGTTTGCGCCCCAGAGCGTCGTAGCCAGTTTGAATGTTGTCCTGCTTGAGACCGATTATAGCTTTGAGATGGACCAAGTTTTCACGCACATGGTCGGCGACTTACTCAATTGGAAGCCAGATTTGATATGACGTACCGGCTTATGGGGCTAATTTATGCCAAAGGGTTGATGTATGGCAGTCTATACGAAGAGACAAACATTGGGGAAGTTTGGTTTAGGCTGTCACAGTACTTGTTTCAAGGGTGTTACACTCCTGACGAATACTCCATTCTGGTGCCAATAACCGGATCTTAATATTGTCGTTAACATTTTCTTGCTGCACAAGAGAACTTGAAAAACAAATTATGAATAGCCAGTAGTTCAAACCTATATATGCTCAGTAGTTTTTATAGCCATATGTACTGCCCAAATATAGTAATATTACAGCACATAAGACTATTCAAAAAGGCAAAGATGTTGCTATTTATTACGGCGGACATTGGGTTAAGCATGCTTGGGGCCTGAGAGATATATGAGACAATCCCAGCCATGTTTTATTAACTGCACCAAACCTGCCCAGCATTGATATACTGCAGGTGTGTTGCATCATTTCTTACAGAGGGTATGCTCTGAGAAGGCAGTCTTCGGGTCGTGGTTATACCTGGGATCTTTGGTTGCCCGGAAACTCTTGCACGACCCCCTTTGTGAAGTTCTCAAAACCCAGTTTTATATACCAACACATGTTGAACTGTTGGATTACAGGAACCCAGTCCGTCTCTCTATTTTCCTATCTAAATGGGTGGAAGCGTAGACCTCCTTATATAGTCCGGGTATGTGGCAAATACCTCTGTCCGTGGCCACATAGTCGGTCGTAGGGGATTTGCGACAGACGGATTTAAGGATCACTCCACTAGCGCATACCTTATGGCCCCTATTCCAACATGAAGTGTCGGAGTTGATAGGTTTAGATAGCTGGATGAAACCTGCGGGCATCATGTCTTGCGATCGGCGCAGCGTTGATTCGGATACGGGTTCTGAAGTCCAGTTAAAACAAAATTTTAACAATAGAATCTGCTTGCACGCGGCGTCGCATCAGATTGGCCGCGTCGGGCAGAGGGGCCAGGGGAGCGGAGTGGTTCCCTGACCGCCTTTCTTTCCCTGCCAGACCGTGTGGATAAGCTTATGAACCGGAGCACACGCACTGAGAGGAACGCCAGGGTGGAACTAGAAGCATTGCAAGGCTCCACTACTCTAAAGACGGAAGGCGAAGCTTACCCGTGCCTCGCCAATACCGATATGAACCATCGCCCCAGGTTCCTCAAGGCCGGCGCCGCATCTCCCTAAAAGGACACCGAGCGGAATCCCCTCATCTGTCTCGCTACAATTGCCACCCAATTGGCCGATGCCACCCGTTCATTGAGAAATTATTTTGTCATTGACTCATAGCCGAGATCGGGCCGCCGAGAGCCGCACCTTCCGCAGTGTTTGCCCCTCGTCGTCGGCATTCGGTGTGGGCCCACGTTCCATTCGCCGGCAATCGGGCCCCGGCTTCGTCCGGTGGGTCCAATATATGTCGGTGAGCGAGCCATGACTCGCTGGCCTTCCCCTTTCCGGTCCCCAGACCGCTACCGGAGCCGGGTCCCCCGTTGTTCAGTAATCAATTATTTCCTGGGTGGTCGAATGTCTCCGGGCGAATGTCTCCGGCCGAACCTCTCATTCTCACTCGCAACGTTCCACCGCCGGCATCATCGCTCGTCATCAAACCGTGAGGAAGGAACGCCGCCACATAGACCCGCGATGTGATTCAAGTCGTCGCTTCCGATTTAACACGTCGTCCCCAAATCCAACCACCAACCACTTCTACCACCGCCAGAGTGTTAGGATGATAGATGGAAAGCCTGCCATGTGGCCTCGCGTCGCCCACGCCGTCACGTCGGTAACGGGCATCGACCCGGACGAGCGCTACCGACACGTACCCTCTGATCTCCGCTCCAAAGCCGCCGAGGCTGCCCCCGCCGCGACGCTCCACGTCGAATCCGAGCCCACGGTGTCCGAATGGATCCGTGACCTGAAGCCCACGCCGCGCGGCGGCGCCCGCTACGCCCGCAGCCTCTTTCCCTCCGCCACGTGGATCACCCGCTATAACTTCCGCTGGCTCTTCGCCGACTGCATCGCAGGACTGACCATCGGCTTCGTGGTCGTCCCACAAGCCATGGCCTACGCTCTGCTCGCGCGCCTGAGTCCGGAGTATGGGCTCTATACGAGTTTCGTGGGCGCCGCAATGTACTGGCTCTTTGGCACGTCCAAGGATATTGTGATTGGGACCACGGCGGTCGGGTCCCTGCTGGTGGGGCAAGTCGTTACGAAGGTAGAGGAGGAGAGGCCTGGGATGTACTCTGCAGAGGAAGTTGCGAAAGGGCTTTCGATACTAAGCGGGTCGGCACTGTTGTTCCTGGGATTGTTTAGACTGGGGTGGCTGATTGAGTTTATCCCGTACATACCAGTTTCCGCCTTTGTCTGCGGTGCAAGCATTACGGTCATATCGACGCAGTTCCCTGTTGCGATGGGAATCCCAGGGATCAACACAAGAGAGGCACCATACAAGGTCATCATCAGCTCACTCAAAAACCTCGGAAACACGCAGCTTGACGCCTCCATTGGCCTCACATGCCTCGCGCTTCTGTTCTTCCTGCGTGACTACTTCGCGTACCTTGAGCGCCGCCAGCCGAGCAGGAAGAGGCTCTGGAGCACCCTTTCCTCACTGCGACAGGTCTTCGCGATGCTCCTCTACACTCTCATCAGCTGGTTAGTTCACCGGAACGTACCGGAGGGAGAATCCAAGTTCCGCATTGTGGGAAACATCGAATCAGGTAGAGTCCCCGTCATCATCCGTCTCGATTGTTCGTGGAGCTCACTTCCACAGGTTTCAGCCACTCCGGCGTCCCCCAGCCCGACGGCGAACTCATATCCCTGATCCTCCCTGAGCTACCCGCCATTGCCATCATTCTCATCATTGAGCACATCGCCATCGCGAAGTCCATGGGCCGCATGTACAACTACACCATCACGCCTTCGCAGGAGATTGTTGCCCTCGGCGTCGCCAACCTCTTCAGCCCCTTCGTTGGAGGATACTGCTGTACAGGGTCATTCGGCGCCTCTGCCGTGCTCTCAAAGGCCGGTGTGCGAACCCCGCTTGCGGGTCTGTTCAGCGCGATGTTGCTCATCTTAGCGCTCTACGCGCTCACATCTGTCTTTTACTACATCCCGCTCCCGGCGCTCGCGGGGCTCATTATCCACGCTGTGAGCAATTTCCTCACACCACCGAAGTCGCTGTACAAGTACTGGCAGCTGTCCCCATTTGAGCTCCTGATATGGGTCGTGGGCGTCATGCTCGCTGTCTTCGAGTCGCTCGAGGTTTCAATTTACGCCACCATCGCGCTCTCCGCGGCTCTCCTCCTCGTCCGCCTATCCCGAACGAAAGGGGTGTTCCTCGGTAAAGTCAGAGTGCAGAATGCATATCCGGGAGATGACGTCTCGCCAAGTCCATCGACTGAAAAGCTACCCGAGACAGCGTCAGAGACGACACCCTCAACCCCAGTCGAACCCAATGGGAACGGCGAGTGGAGGGATGTTTTCCTCCCAACCGATAGAACGGACGGCACCAACCCGGCAGTCCACACTGAGTCGCCTTATCCCGGCGTCTTTATTTACCGATTTATGGAGGGCTTCAACTATGCCAACCAATCCCACCACGTCGAGCTCCTCTTCGACCACGTAACCTCCAATACCCGTCAGGGCAGCGAGGAGACCGTCGAGCGGAAATCGGTACGATAACTCTTCTCATTTAATTCCCTGAATTCCCACTTGTCGTCCTAGACAATATTAACTGATGATTTTAGGACCGCCTGTGGTGCGACCCGGGCCCGAAGGACACTTCCACCGAGTCGTTAAAACAGCTTCCGGCCCTTCATGCCATCATCCTCGACTTCTCTTCAGTGAATAACGTGGACATCACCTCCGTCCAGGGCCTCATTGACCTCCGAAACTCCCTCGACCGACACGCCGCCCCGGGTATCGTTGACTGGCACTTTGCTCACATGTATAACCGCTGGACGCGGCGCGCTCTAGCGGTAGCCGGCTTTGGGTTTCCGTCGTCTAAGAACGCGGAAGCGCTGGGTTGCTGGAAGCCCGCCGTTACTTTGGCTGCACTGCCCCGGGTAGGAGGCGAGGATGAAAGGGGGGAATCTCCGGAGTTAGATCAGGAAGGGGGCGGTGAGAGAGAGGGGATGGCTAGTCTCAACGCTGTTGATAGACCATTCTTCCATGTTGACCTTGTCGGGGCGGTTAAGGCGGCGGTAGCGGAGGCGAGAAGGATTGATTGTGCGGATAGAGATTAGAATCGGCTGCTTATCCACCGATGGGCGCCAAAAATGATGATAAAACGGGCTATAGATGGGCTTAGCATTTGAGAGTGCCCATGCGCCATAGAATAGCTAAATGTATAATGACCTTTACGAGAGAAGCAGAGCGGACAAGTGATGATTTTGTACTAGCGAAGAGTGCCAGGTGTGCTGCTTCGATGGTGTCTAGGTGAAGTCTTCTGCATCAACCACTAATCAATACAACAAATATTTCCTCCGCTTCTCCCTAAACTTGTCCAAACCAGGCATCCATGCCTGGCGAATTTCCTCTGGGGTCAACCCCTCCTCGATTCCTTCCCTGATAAGCGGGGACCCCGCCAAAAGGTCCACGTTGTACATTGATCGATCGTCAACGCTGTACAGCCAGTGGAAAGCTCCCGTAGTGGGTTCGTCACCCGTCGTGTTGTCTACCGTGTACAGCTTCCTCGCCGTATAAAGCAGGCCAACTCCCACGTAGGGCGCGTCGAATCCCTCTAGCTCGTCGACCGACAAGAAGTCTGCGTACGTCTGCAATCCGCAAGACACATTGCCCTGGAAATCATCTGCCGTAGGCGTGAAGCAATGGAATCGGTACTGCGTGTTCGGGATATCCAACTCCCTCATTGCCAAAGCCCATGATTCGTCCCCCCACGGCGCTCCTAGCAACTCGAAAGGTCGCGCGGTTCCCCTCCCTTCCGAAAGGCTGACACCCTCAAACATACATGTTCCAGGGTACAGCATAGCCGTGTCTGGCGTGGGCATATTCGGACTGGGCATCACCCATGGCAAGCCCGTATCCTTGAACCTCATCCATCGTTCCCAGCCTTCCATCTGAATAACGTCCACTGAGAGGGACGACCCACCAGCAGCTTCACTAACCCAGCCTTCACCTATGAACATGTGTGCGAGCTCGCCGACGGTCATGCCATGCGATTGGGCGATGGCACGCCGGCCTACGTAGGACGTGACGAAGGATTCGTTGAGGACGGGGCCGAACGCGTTGAGGCCGGAGATAGGGTTTGGGCGGTCTATGACAACAAAGGAGGCATTTACTCTCGCTGCCGCAATCATTGTATCGTACATAGCCCAAATATCTATATCCAGTTAAGAAGTATTACAGGAACGGAAACGATTCACTTACACGTGTAAAACCGAGCCCCCACGTCTTGGATATCAAACAAGACTGTATCTGCCCCCGAATCGTTGATAAAACCCATCAGCTCCGTCGTATTCGCTAAATACGCATCATACACCTTCAGCCCCGTCTTATCATCCACAAAAGTGCCCTCCGCGCCCCCAGCTTGTGCCGTGCCACGAAAGCCATGCTCGGGACCCATGACGCCCACGAGATCTGTCTTTCCGGACTGGACCATCACATCCACCCCAAGATCTAGCTGCGGGGTGACGCCGGTGGGGTTGGTGAGCGCAATGACCTTCTTGCCCGTGAGCTGCTCATAGTCGTTTTCAATGAGAATGTCGAGACCAGTTTTGACACGGGCTGCGGTTGCCGTGATGAGCAATAAGAAGAAGAACTTCATCTTGGGTTTCGGGTCTCCCAACAGTTTTCTGCGACTCGAAGGATTTCGACAGCTTAACCGAGGTCCAATGGCGTGTAAAAAGGTTAGAAAACTGCGGAGGAAAGGACCCAGGAATTCTCAGATCAAATTTAGACGGAGCGTGGAAATTGGGACGAATATTAACATCAAGAGCATTAATATGGCTACCCCTCTACCGCACGGGGTTCAAACCTCGGGCAGCGTTGCGTTGGGTGGGGACTTTCCGCTCCCAATAAGCTTAGTGTCGGATTTCCCGAGGCGATGAGCTCGGACGAAGTGGTTGTGTAGCTCCCATTTCCACCCATCGGTCGGATATCCCGCTTTTAGGCCTGAAGCGGAGGGATTGATTAGGATGGCCTTCCTTGTCATTGAAGGGGCAGCCGATACAACAAAGGGAGTTAGAATAGGGCAGGCTCCGAACCATGCGTCACTAACCCCGGCTGCGCCGCGGCGTCAATGTCGATAAGGCCAAGCGCCCTTTCCTTTGTACCCGCATTCCGTGATTGGCAGGACAGACACTCTTCAGATACGAACTTTACTCCGAGATGGCTAGTCTCTGATAACTCTACAAGTTAGGGTCTACGAATCCTTTCTTCCTTCGAAGGCACATACGTGCTTGAGATGCCCCCGTTTCGTAATTTCCATCAACACGGGTACATGTACCACACGGCACCCTTAGATCAGTAAGCATAGAGATGCTCATCCTTATATTACAAGGGTTATCGACATTTACACTAGGCGAACAATTATTAAAAAAATACTAGTGGACCATCCTGTGTATTGTAGCATGTGACTGAAACCAGATGTTTTTTTTTTGGTGTACCACCCGCCTAAAGCTGATATCTAAAGCCCTCCCTCAGCTTCGTAAGGTCTCTGCCATCTGCACCTTGCTCCAGCTGTTCCGCCTGGGCGGCCAGATCCCGACGCGACCCATGGACGGCTGCCTCACCGGCCACGATCCTTTTGTTCTCTGCGACAAGACACTGGCGGAAGACGAAGTTGAGCAGGATAGTGGTGCCATACATAGCAGTCGTGAAGCCGAAAGACTTGCGGAAAGACGGTGCAAAAGAGGTTGGCCAGACGTAGGAGCCTCCGATGGCGCCTAACTGCGAGATGGCGTTGACGAAGGAGATGACGACGGCGCGCTTGGCTGGTGGGCGAGGGAATGAAGAAGACATCCATGTGAAGACGACGACATAGCCCGCGTACGAAGATGTCATGAGGAAGAGGGAAGTGTATCGGGCCGGGACATTGGTAGCCTCAGTAGCTATGGCGATGATGAAGCCGACCATTCCAACCCCAAGAGGCCATGCATGGTGGTAGTATCGCTCACCCTGCTTATCAGAGTGCCATGTGTTGATTAGGGCAACAAAACAGGAGAACACCCATGGCGGTGCTGCGAGAAGCAGAGTCGTGGTGTTGTTGTACCCGAGGGTCTGCGTCAAAGTTGGAAAATAAGTGGAGAAGGATGTTCCGGCAATCATAGTCGTTTGGGAAATAGCGAGAATATACAGCTTCAAGTCGGTGAACGCGAGCTTGGCACCATGATACCACTTCTCCTCGCTAGAGTCCACATCAACTTCACCGGCATCCTCCAGCATGCGCAACTGGGCGACCTTTATCTCGTCCTCAGTGAAGTGCCTCTTGGTGTTGTCTGGGAAATCCGGAAGGATAAGCGGGGAGATTGCTGCCACCGCCATGGTTATGGCACCCTCAATGAAGAAGAGCCACCTCCAAGCGCGGTGTCCAAGGACGCCCTCCATATTGGCGAGGATTCCGGCAGCTATCAAGTTCCCGAAGGCGTTGGAGATGAGGTTTCCACAGTAAAAGATAGCAATACGGAGCGAGAGTTCCTTCTTAGTGTACCACTTGGAAAGTAGGAAAAAGGAACCTGGTGAGAAAGCGGCTTCAACGAAGCCAATGAAGAATCGGCAGGCCAGGGCTCCGGAGAAGTTGTTGACGACACCGGTCAGGAGCGAGATTAGGCCCCAGACCATCATGCAAGCGGGCAAGTAGAGCGAGGGTCGACCAATTCGATTCTACGGCAGAGAGACAAATCAGAATCAATCTTGAAGGCATATGGAGACATGGTAAAGATGCGCTCACCATGATCATGTTAGAAGGGACCTGAAATAGAATAAACCCGACGAAGAGGATGGACATGATAGTAGCAAACTGAGTGTCATCCATGTCAAGGTCAGATTGGAAACCCTCGAGGCTGCTTGGGATTAGCTTATTTCCGGTAATCTGGAGTAGTTAACCCTCCGACCTACCGAGCTGCTGCTGCGTTTGAGCGGTCGATGTAATTGAGGATGTAGATGACCACCAGCAGGAGCATCTTTGCATCGAGTTTCCACACTAGCCTCCTCTCAACTTTCTTGCGGTAGGCAGTCCCCGCCGCAAGAGAGCCCGAGGCATCATTGACATGCTCAATACCCGGTTTTGCAATATTTACATCCATGTTTCGGCTCGAGGGAACGTGCTGGGCTTGTGTATCGTGGTGGCCGTCGCGATGTGAGCGGAAGAAAGTCGCGTCGTCCAACGCGGGTGAAGTCTATCCCGGATTCCCGGACCTGCCTCTTATAAGCCTGGAGGTTAATGACAAGCCCTAATGTCGGCAGCGAAGCATAACATCTGTACAAGTTGACAAAGACAAAAGCTATTGGCATGTGGGCTTCGTCCTTACCCCATGGGGAACCAGCGCACGGACTTGCGCCTTCACGCTAACAGGGCGCTACTGCGCATTAGGACGGCCATCCGAGAAATGAGCCCTGTGGAATATTGGCAATGTGGGATTTGTGGAATTTCGAGTGGAGTTTTTGGTCCCGCGAGGAGTAGATTTGTGGAATTTAGTGCCCTCTCGGCATACGGCTAAGATATCGGCTTGTTCACAACTATAACGAGAATAAAGAGACGTGAATTGTAGCGGCCATCCTAATCGGGAACCATTCATTGGACGCCTGTTCAGTTTCCCTTAGCCAACACCATTGTACATACACCCTTTACACGCAGTTCCGGCCTTCCCCACCATGACCAAAACCCTTCTCGAGCAGCTCGAAGAGCACATCAATGTCGACTGCGACACGCTAGATCCCGTTTACATCAAGTCCCTCCCGATTCGGTGTCATGACCAGACCTCAAACCAGCGCATTGTCCACGAGGCAATAGTAGCTCCCGAGAACGCTTGTATACTCGAGTCTGTCATCAAGGATCTCAAGGGGCAACCGTGTGATGAAGTCTACGTTACTACGGTGAGCCTCATGCCATAGAAGTGATCCTCTTCAGGCAGTACAGGCTGACTTAGGGGAGCTTGCGAGGATTGCGGCGACTGTTGCGCCATTGATATCGGGCACCCTACTATCCCAAACTTCGCCCTCTCGCGCCCACGATAAGGAATATATCCTCTTCGATGCGCGCCGCCGACACAGTGCCTACATCGCCGCGGGAATCCCCTCGTAAGCCATTGCCTTGTCCGGATTAGATGGCCTGTCTGGGAGACATACGCTGACTCTCTTCCAGGGACCGAATCGCTATCAAGATCGCCGCGACCACTGCGGGTGTTCAAGCCGCTAAGATACTAGCTAGCGAGGGAATCAAGACATTGGGCACGGTGTTGTTTTCCGTCCGCCAGGCTCTGGCAGCTTCCCAGGCCGGCATGTTCGCTATTTCGCTATACTACAATGGTTAGTCTTGAGTTCTCAAGCGGATCGCTTGATAGAGAAAATAACCAAGCCAGAACCAAACGCACACACCGATGCCGCCATTTGGCCAGACGTTAAGGATCCAGCAAACGAACACCCAATGTCAGCCAGGCACCTACTCATCCGCCACGCCTATAATCTCCTTAAGGAGAGGACGGGTAAAGACCAGCCTCAGATGAAGACTGCTTCGTAGGAAACACCTTACCCGATGCAAATTGAGAAAAACTGGCACTAACCACTTGCTTACATGTAGCTACGCGTCCCCGCGGGAGGTCATGGCCGCAGCGACCCTTGGTGCAGACCACGTCACCATCGGCCGAGCCCTGCTCGAAGACCTCGCTCTCTCCGGCCAGCTTCCCAGATACCACAAAGGGCTGTGGAAGGTTCCAGTTTCGCAGCAGGTCAACAAGCCGGGTTTCGCGTGGGAAGATTGGACACCTCCCGTCCCCAACGAGACGGCTGACCGTATCGCAAAGCTTCTCTTGGAAAATGCAGACGCAGAGCTGCCCTCTCTTGATGAGGATTACCTAGCGGACGGTGTACTTGACGGGTATAACAGCCAAGATGAAATGACGCGCACAAAGCTTGAAGCGGGCCTTGAGCGGTTCGCGTTATGGGAGAATGAGACCATGAAGTATATCAAGGAGATGCAGGCGAAGTTTCAGTAGACGCGTGGAATGTAATAGACCATAAATATGTCCAGAGCCTTTTTACCTCGAAGTACCTCCTTTGCACGTGGGTTATGAAGTCCTAAGCTGGCAACATCAAGCACTCACATAGTGGTGGATCTTAGCCGGTACCTCTTACGCTTCCGTGTATTGTATGAACAAGACCGAGGAATGCCCGGTAGTGCAAGAGCGCGGAGTATGGAACTGCAGACCCAAGAGTCGCTATGGAGCTGCCGACAATGACTCCGGGCTGGTGTCGTATTCCCAAACCCCACCATGGTGATGGGCTTCGGCTAGCCGAATAGGGTTAATGTAGTGGGGAAATGCCCACCCGACGAGCCAGGGACCTGTTAACTGAGCTTCTCCGCACTCCAGCGGACCGTTCGTTCTATGCCGTCTTTCCCCGCAACCAACTTCTCACAGTGCCATAGCAAAGCTCTGCCCTTATTCCAACTACTAGCGTTAATATTAAACGAATACCATCCAATCGGACTGCGACAATCAACGACTGCACAAAATACTTGGGTTTCCCCTCATTATATAGTACGACCCGGTCTGTCTAATCGCTGTCAGAACTAAAGATCCTTCATGATATGGATCCTGGGGAAGCAGGATACATCTGCCCGATCTGCAAGAAGGAGTACTCAAGGAGGTAATGTAGCTTATCACTGTCGCAGCTTCAGTGGTCTGATGACCTGATTGATGCCCTGACTTGTTAGTGATGCGCTTTCCCGCCATCTCGCCCAGGTTCATGGGCAAAAGGCAGCCCGCGTCGGGCGTCCTCGGAGAACCGCCCCAGGGTATGCGTCCGCAAAAGTGCACCGGCATCAGTCCTCTTCTCAGGCTTTGTAGGCTGATTTCACACAGCCGAAGATGCGTCAGAGATAGTGTTAC
Organism: Microascus cirrosus; assembly: GCA_030271035.1. Classification (NCBI taxonomy): domain Eukaryota; kingdom Fungi; phylum Ascomycota; class Sordariomycetes; order Microascales; family Microascaceae; genus Microascus; species Microascus cirrosus. Next base: position 40,609 of record JAMBUN010000062.1, read on the forward strand.
AGCGCGAAGACGAGACTCCCGGGACAGCTCGTCTTCCATTCGAAGAAGGTCCTCCTCTCCCAAAAACGGACGGCCGGATATTTTAACAAGACCCCGATCGAAGGAAATCGTTGACAGAGCAGGGAGGGAAGTAGATGAATGCATTATTTCCTCACAAAACTCTATGGATGATGGCCAGAATAGCCCCGCCCTCGGCCTCGTTCCGGAAGACGAAGCCGGCTCGCCCTCTACAGGTCAAGCGCTCCCTAGATGGACGGGCTTATCACCCCAATATAATACCGCAATATCTTCAGCTTCGCTTCAGCCGAGTATTACAAGCCCAGCGTCCTTCGCGTTTGACCAGACAAGCTGGCTACCCAATCTGTTAATATCAGGGAGCTCACAGACAGAGCCCAATGCCGCCGCCCTTGGGTTATCACCTCATTTTGACCGTCTCCCTTTCGATTGGGGTTTCACCGACGTAGAATGTGACGTTTTTGAGCCACTTGGGATGCAGCCACCACAGAGCATGAATTGCGAAACGCCTCCCGGCCGCTCGCGCATTCCGGAACGAAACGCAGAGATTGTCAAAGCTCTCAAGGCGGAGGAAGTGGATGGCCAGCCAAATGTGGAGGACCTACCGAACGGCAGCCCTGAAGAAAGCCCATGGGTAAGCCGGCTGTCATTTATCTGCCTTCAAATCGCTAACTTAACCTCGGGCAGCCCAACGTCTATAATCCTGGCACTCCAGATGAACCGGTAGCTTTGCCCGAGAGCACGCCGGGAAGCCCCAGAGGGCGCGTGATGAATGACGCCCCTACGGCGAGCGTCAATGCCCAGGCCCGCAACTCGATGCAAGTACTCGTCCAGTATGCCCATCGGCCGGTATGGCCTCTATCAGACCTCGCCAACTTTCCCTCCGCGAAGTCTCTTACGGCGTGCATAAACCTTTACCTCTCAAATTTCGCGGCTTGGTTGCCCATCGTAGACAGCCCGCAGGGATCTTTCAGAATCGACAAGGCGGCGCCGATCCTGCTCATGGCCATGGCGGCAGTCGGCTCGGTTTATGGTAGCCAGGGACTGGAAAAGCTCGCGCCGCCCCTGAATGAACTTGTGCGCCGGGAGATCCTCTACACGGTGTGTCAATGTTAATATTAATTGAGATTCTCGTGAGCTTCAAGCTAACAGAGATACCGTTAGTGTGAACATGATCAAAGATTTGTATCTGAGCAGTGTGTCGTGCAGGCGTCTCTGCTCCAGTCGTATTTTGGCCTCTACAGCGGCTCACCGAGACTCTTCCAGCAGATCGAAGCTAGTCGAGCGTCTCTCGTGGCGGCCTGCCGGCGGATGCACCTCCTGCACTCGACTTATTCGGCGACGAAGGAGCTAGCGAGAAGGAAGCCAATGGCGAACCCGCAGGAAATGCGCAGGGCCATTGTGCAAGACCACCGCAGTCGCCGCCTTGGGTGGTGTATATTTGTAATTCCCCTCGAATTTCCACTGTTTCAAAAACTTTAACTAACCCGTTCAGTTGCTCGACGCCCAACTTGCCGCTCTCTTCGGTCTGCCAGCCCAGTATCCCATGACAGATATCCAGGTACCGCTGCCCATACCAGCACCGGATTCACCGAATGCATGCATACCATTCAACGAGATCGTGAGAACCTTGCTTGAAGAAGGCCGGCTTTCGGAACAACCATACGATATAGGACTGAGCTGCATTTCGTATGCCCTTTACAGGTAACACATCGCGGCCCGACGCATCCATCATGAGGCAGAGCTTACTCGTCTTGCAGGTTATGTCTTGACGCATCTTCGCTTCAGCGGTTTGGCTCGTCAGCGAAACCGTCTTTCCGGTATAATCTGATATTCCACGGCTATAAGTACCAGCACGTCTCCCAACCCTTTCCCCTCCTAAGCACGAGTTCTACAATCATATCTAACTCCAGACGGGTCACTCAGTCCACAAGCCCTTCTAGATCAGTTGGCCCGCCACACTCTCGATACCCCTTCATCTCTCAACTCGCTCCGATTATCCTGCATCGCCCTGGCACACCACTCACACCTACAGTTCACAGAACCGGGACTACTGGATCAGATAAAAGTCGCGGCAGGTAAGTCAGGTGACGGCGCGGCCCGCGATGCTGCACGGATGGAGGTTGTATCCGCTTTCCGAAGCAACCCGGCGGGCGGTCGGAATATCTTTGTTCACGCTGCCATGTTGCGGTGCTTGCTTTCTCGGTTTGTGTTTGAGTAAGTGCTGTACATTCCTAATCTGGCCATTGAGAAATCCAGAGTCACTGACGAGGCCTTTCGCGCTTGTAGCACGCCGACCGAGGTGATCTGGACCTTCGATGCGGCGCTGTGCATGTGGGCGTGTCTTCGATTCTCTCAGCCACTGGCGCCCAATTCCAGGCCTTATTTGGGCTCGCGTACTTACACCCTAGGGTGGAAGACTGCATCATCGATAAACGAATGGATTCAGTCCGGAGAAGGCGACGTGTCCATCCAGGGTCTGGGAAGCGGCGCAGAGGTCAATATTGGCGCTGTCTTGAGGGGGGCGATTGAGAGGCTGGATGTTATGTCGTGGGGTCTTGCCGGTAGATATGAAGAGGTACTGCGAAATGTGCTATGCGAGAGCGCCGGCTAGGTTGTGCGCCACCTGGGTGGCTCCAGAGCCCCTTCAACACAGCCAGCTTATACCGAATGATCATAGGTCAGCGCTGCTCAGAGACACGTCAGGTTCGCAATTATGGACGGTGGGGATATCCCCGATAGCTAAATAGTTCAAGCCTCACGCCTATCTTTCTGGCTATGGCCGCCTTCTTGCTGCTATACTGCTATGCAACCCTATTTTGGCAGATTGCATAGAGACCTCCACGTCGGCGTTTCTTTCTTTCCCGGTAGGCAGGTCTCGGGGCTCGGCCATCGGGTCATTGGAATCCTGGTTGAGAATGTAAATAAGCGGAGGCCGAAAGCCGACGCATAAAACGTCCGCTTTTTTCCGCTTTTACGGTCTAACATCTGTCTTTTCGTATATAAGACACTGTATGGGTTATATGGCTACCTTTTAAATTGATACTTTCTGTTCTGAAGTTAGTGTGTTGGCGTCGAGTGACCCTGATTGCTTATCTATTCCGTTTCCACAACCTTGATTTCAATCAGCGTCGCGCCTATCACAAATGATCCCAATAGAAGAACCCCATAAATTATCAAAAAGCCACTCAGCATAGTCCTGGAACTTCACGACAGAATTGTTTTACAGACCGGCCTTATCTAGCTCGCTTCCTGGTTGTCCTTCACGGGTGCCCATGGCTCCGCATCCCCAAGTCGATCCGCCGTCAAGCCCGCCCGGCCTGGATCTTTCATCCCCGCTTCGAGCTGTCTCTGGTAGGATACTTTCCTCAGACGCTCGTGTTCTGCAGGTGTGAGTTTGAGCTACAGGAGATAAGCGTGGTCAGTCATCCTACTCCTTTGGCCGGGCGACCAATGTTAGTTCATAGCAAGAAGGTTATAGTCGTCACTCACATAGATCTCAACCCCGACACCATGAATAAACAAGGCCAACCAAATAGCGGGACCAAACCCTATCCCTAGAGCAGCAACAGCGTAGGCGGCGCTGTCACCGTCCATGTTAGCCTCGACCATGGCGTACTGATCGGGATTTTCGCCAGAGTAGAACGCAGTGCAGTCTGGGAAATGCTCTAATGTGGCGTTCTTGTCTCCCTCGAAAATGAAATCGAGCTGTCCGCACGGCCGCGAGACGTAGTATCCGCCCTGGTCGCTGACGATACCGCCGGCAATAACCATGATAAATCGGACGGTTATAATCGTGCCAGCCTATATGGGGTTAGTGCATGTTAGAAAGAAAACCAATTCCAGGATGTGCACTTGACACTGAGAATGGGGTTGTTGAGTTAAACGGAACTAAGAACTCACATAAAACCATGCCCTTAGCATCCACGCCCTGTGCTCTTCGATTTGGAGGCGCTTTATATTGATATACGCCATCACGAGGGACACCAAGAAGACAGCAGACAATAGCCCCGATCCGATCTGCGTGTCCAGACCGCCACCAAACGCATGCCGCGTAACCATAAGCGCCCCAACCGTGCCCGCCACAGCAAGCAGTATGACGAGATATCCATTGATCCTGTGGAACAAGAGAAGACGATGGCGAATAACAGGAATAAACTGGAAGAACACGAGAATACAGGCTGGTATCACACCTGCAAGATGTAATATGATACCAACCCTCTCGCTACGCGCTCCGTGAAGGTAGTACCAGCACTCCCCGTCTGCGGCCCGAAGGGTGGCGCCGCCGTTCTGGTTGCAGAAGACACCGTGGAAGTTGAGTTTGGGGGAGCGCGCGAGGGCGAAGGCGAGGAGTGCGCCGGCGAAGATGACCCATAAGACAAAGTTGTAGCCTTTGGTGAAACCAATAGGATTGTAAAGCTTTCTGGCGACGCGAACGAATCCGTTAGGTGCTGGTTGCTTGTTGCAAGTGGCCATGTTGATAGATACCGGAGGAGTCTATCTCCTGAAACTTTCCGGTGGAGGGAAATAATTGAAAGAGGCTGGCGAATAATCACTATGTAACTTGGAGGAAGGGGGGCTCAAGGATATTATATAGATCGTGTCCAGGACACCTCATCGTGATTTCTTTTGGAGACGAAACACATATGGAAGCATCAAGATCCATGTACAAATCCTCTTACGAATCAACTATTCTGGCGTTCGTATCTCGGCTTCCTGAAAAGAGGGATGGCTGTGAACCTGACTCTTGATTCGCCAACACGACGAAACGCTGTCTAGTCATAGATTCAGGACGCCAAAATAAAGCTCCGCTCCAGAAATCAAGATTAATCGTCCCTTCAACTTCCCATCTCGGATCCACATTCTTATTTTGAAATGGAAAGCGAACAGGCGTGGAAGCCGCATCGCAAAGCGGCATTTGGTGACGTAGTCGATACGGGGTTGACCCTGCCTAAGTCCCTCGAAAGATCATGCAGGCTCCGTGAATAGATTCCGTTCTTGGAATGTGGGGCCACACTCGCAAATCCACCGCCAATCGCCGAACGCTTAACGCCGGATCCTGCGTATCAAGTCGTCGTCCTTCCTCCCGCTTGCGTGGCTTGGCTCAAAGTTCTCCCGCGTATTACTCGACTGAAGAGAGAACTCAATCCAAACGGCTATCCCTGATTTATTTTCCTCAAACCAAATACTGAAAAGAGGTCACTGTTCGCAGGGGATACGGCTTCGTTCTGTTGCCAATCCCGCTTGCGACGGAAGCGGCAGCTTTGCAGTACCCCCTGGGACCATGGTGGGCGTTCCGGGACGCTCGAAAGCATGCGTCACTTGCAAGAAGCGACGGATCAAAGTACGTTCCAGATCTTTTTCTTTCCTCCGAACTACTGGGACGCCCGAGACAAGCAGAGCTTAATTGACTTCGCCGGTAGTGCGACTCCTTACGCCCGCGATGCACCCCTTGTCGAAAATCCGCCCTCGACTGCGGTGGCTACGAAAGGCCCCGTGTCTTTCCCAGCGCACGTGGCCCCGTGGTTCGGTGTACGCTAACGCTGCGTACCGAAGCCCCAATAGCGCGCAGGTCGGCTGCCAAGGTACCGCGTTGCAGCTCATCCACTGCCAGCCCTTGATGCGGACGGCCTACGAGGAGCACTACCTGAACTTCCTTTCGAGGCCTACCTCCCACACAAACATCCCTTAATCCACTGGGAGCACCGGTGGATGTCAGTAATACAAAGGACGTGCCGGGACGATGAGGCACTTACGTTCGCCCTCCTGGCTAACGGCCTCGCCGCAGTAGGCGCCCGCATCGGCCAGGAGTGGGACATGATGGAGAGCTTCAAGATGTATGGGAAGTCGCTGGGGGCGCTGCAGAAGGCGTTGAGGATACCTTCACAGACGTGGAAGGACTGCTCCCTGATGTCGGCTGCGAGGTTGCCGGGCACATTCGAGGTAAGTGTCACCAATATAGGACCAAATATTTATCCCTTCGCAAAATCGAGAAAATTACTCACTCCCACTGTGACTAGATCTTCGTCGGGTCGAACCATGAGGGTATTATGGTCGCTCGCTCACAAGATTGGGATCGTCATGTCAATGGCGATGTCGTGTTGCTCTGGGCAAGAGGACCAAAGGCTTTCGTCCACGGGGATGCACATACCATGTTCGCCGATGGCCGCTTACACTACGTATGCTTTTCTTTTTATTTCCTTCATAGCACCACAATATTTTCGTGCGCCATCGACGGCTAACCTTTTCGCGCAGTATATCATGGCCACAAGGCGAAGGAAGAGGCTCTTCATCAGCCGCCCGCTATGGAAAATAGCACCCTTGAAGGAGAACCCCAAGACTAGGGCGGACCTCCTCCTCGATATACTTCTCGAGGTCCCCGATATACTCGAGGATTTCGACTAGATGTCATCCTGCTCCAATAGCGCGACTTGGGCTGACCTCCGGGATGCCTTGAATCGCTAGGTGCTGGGAGCTGGACGGAGAAGTGCAATCGTAGGAGGCCTCGAAGCCACTTATTGACATCATTGGCTTGTCCAAGTTCTCCTCAGATATTTCCTTCCCAGCGCGAACCGACCACACGATTTACATACGCAATATTGCCTGGGCAGTTCAACCCCTTCTGGCCCCGCAAGCCGGCCTGTTCGGCCAGCATGTCGCGCTTTTCCCCCTCGCCATGGCGCTTCAGTTCGGCATGGTGGCCATGGATCCGCGGAAGTCGCCATCAGGTGAACGTGCCATTTTGCTCGAGTGTTTGCTGCCTGGCGGTGGGGGAATGAGTGGGTTCTTGCTGAGCATGAATGCGAATAGTGAGAAGGCATCCGGCGTGGATGAGTGGTATTGACGGGCCAGAGTGGGTTAGAGCAAGGGCTATGTGGTGGGTTGGCGAGGGGGGCTCATCTCAGAACTGGAATATATGGCGGGAAGGAGAAGGAACCGGTGGATATACGGAAGGCTGTGAAGCGCATCGTTTATGGAAGGCGCCTGGGGGTTCCAATCATTGGGAAAGCGAGCAAGGACCCTGCGGGAGTGGTGCCGATAAGGGAGGCTGCAAGGGGCATCGTCTCAGGCCCAGACCGGCGGTTTGAAGCAAGGGTGGGAAGGGTCCCACGAATACGCGGGGGCCAAGGAGTATAAGGGGAGGTTGTGAGCCCATCGTCCACAGGCGATCACTGGGGAATCTTCGTAATTCATAACACACTCCAAATCCTGGAAGCGCTTTAGATATATATCCCCTCACTCCGGACTAATACGGCTCTAGCATTCACCCATACGAAAAAGAATCTGTGCCCGATAGCCATAGAGAATATATTCAGCTACCCCTAGTCAAATATGCCTGACGACTATCTAGTAGATATACCTGAACCCCACTGGTGGTTGGTCTCTCGCCGTATGCACCTGACCGTCTGCAGTTCCCCTCTCATCCAATTCCCTCTCAGCTTGCTCAAGCTTCTTGTTCTCGCGGATGTGGATAAATCTCAGAAGCAGCGCCAGTGCGGCCACAAGCAGACATACGACAGCATTCGTACTTCCGCCGGGTATGTACTGGGGGCCTGTGGAGCTTGGGTACATATATGATCCGTAGATGGTCGCTGTGTTTCCAAACATATTGGCTATCGCAATGGTGGAGGATCGCTTTACAAGCGGCCGGGGAAAGGAGTTAGAAACCCATGAGACGATGATTTGATCTATGCATAAGCGTTAGTCCGATGTAGTTCAGCTATATAAACGCTCAGAGAGCACTAAGACACTTACAGGCAGACACGGATCCCATAGGCATGAGGAACATGGCAAAGAAGCGAGGTCCAATGGCGGTAGTTCCAGTAGCAACGGCGTTTCCCACTGCAGCAAGAAGCATGAGGCCGATAATATGCAGAGATCGATCTTTAAACCGGGCGGATGTCCACGTAACGCAGATTGATACTAGTAACGTTGCAAACTGTAGACCAAGAAAAGGAATACGGTTAGTCAAAAAAAATTATAAAATATTCACGGGAGCCCAACATACCCAGACAGGAGCCGTGAGCCACAGCGTCACGATGTTTCCATATCCCAGCGTCCCAACGATTGTGGGGAAGAAGTACTGGAACGACTGGGACAGCAAGCTTATATGTTGAAGAAGCACGAAGATGTATAGCCGGTAGTCGCGAAGAGCCAGCTTTAAACCGTCCCAGACCGACTTGTCAGTATACCCGTCGACCTCGTTGATATCCCTGAGCAGCCTCCACGCCGCAAAGGCCTTCTCTTCGTCGTTGAGCCAGCGAGTCGTATGTGGGTAGTTCGGTAGAATGAAAGTTGCCAAGATGGCAAACGCAATGGCTATGACTCCTTCCTAGATCCCCCCTAAAGTCAGTCTAACTCCAGCTGTGCTTGGGATAAACCCGGGTCCAAGAGACATGGTAACATACGATAATAAACAACCATCTCCATCCAGCAATGCCGAGATTCCCCTCCAGGTCACTCAGTATCGCTGCCCCCAGCAATCCGCCGAACATGTTAGCCAAGGCATTCCCGGCGTAGAACCACGAAACGCGCCGCGTCAGCTCTGCGCGCGTATACCAGGAGCTCATCAGGAAGACGGCGCCGGGGAAGAACGGCGCCTCTCCGAAACCGAGGAAGAAGCGGATGACCACGAGGTGGGTGAAGCTATGCGCCGCCGCGTTGCACGTCGATATGACTCCCCACAGGCAGCATGACGCGCCCAGGTAGAGCGACGGCCTCATTTTCGTGAGCAGCAGGTTCGAGGGCAGCTGCATCAGGAGATAGCCAACGAAGAAGATGGACGTCGCCAGGTTGAAGTCCGTGCCGCTCATGTTTAGGTCCTTCTCGAGGGTGCCCTGACGGGCCTGTGCAAGGTTGGAGCGGTCGAGGAAGTTGAGGAGGTACATGATGACGAGGGTGGGCAGCAGGCGAATATCCACTTTGCGGAGGAGCTTTTTGTCAAATTTCCTCCTCCATTCTTCGTCTTGAGCCTCGAAGTGCGCCGCATAGTCCTCGATTTTCAAGTTCTCGGCAGCTGCGGTGGACGGCGAGGTTGCCCTCCGCACCTTCTCCTCCTCCTGCTCAATGCTAACCTTGGCGGCATCCATTTTGTCGTGGGGAGCGCAGCTTTGCTGGCGAATGCGTTGGAGGACAAGATTCGGCAGAACAAAAGAAGTAGGAGCTAGTATGATGGAGGTACGCTCGTCACGGCATGTAGTATTTTATACCTGAAAGAATGCTACCATGGCATTGCATTTGTGTATGTTATTACGTTTCCCCGCTCACAGAGTCTCCGCAACGCGCAAGGGCGGCAAAGCGTTTATCATGCTGTTGGTCGGAGTCGAGTCGGAGTACCATCCGGTCTGCTCTCCCGCTTCTGTGCGGGGGAGTGAACAGCGCAGTCATGTGGAACAAGCGGCCGAGCCAATCCGTCATCCGAGTACATGGGGACCTGGGGAGAACCCTTCTTTCCCAGTTGGTACTGTTAGCCTATTCGTCAGAGTAGAGACTGGCGTGGAGACAAGGAGGGGTTCGGGGAATGCGGGGAACAGATCTTCATTTGTTGGAACTACCGAGTGGCTCTCCCGTTCCGCCACGAATGGCTCGCCAACCATGGGGTCGATCGGCTGGACGTTCGCCCGAGTGTACCGCCTCCACCGCTCGACTTCGGCGCGATGATCTCCCTAGTGTTCGTGGAACAGAATGTACCAGGAGGTATTCTCCACCGGAAGAGACCATTATGTAGTCATTTCCACGGCTATCAATGGGCTTTTTTTTTTTTTTTGGCTGCGGTGAGCATACCGCCCCAGCATACCAGTAGCGGAGAGGTCAATGCGCGAGCAGAACGTGGGGAGGAATCAAGCCGGAGTATTACTACTGAACAGTATGTATTCAGCAATGCGGGGAAAGCAACGTTCCTGTTCAGGAAATGATGTACGTATTTGTCCAATTGGGTGCGCTGCAGACCCGCCTTATTCTTCCTTCCGGCAATCCGATGCTTGTTTGCCTCGGCATTGAGACCGGAGGCCAGATTTTCCACCGGGCATCGGGGGCGGGGACGGTGGATGTAATAACCGCGTTGAAGATGCAGGGGGCAGAAAACATGTGCTAGATGGTAAGTGAGCCGCAGCATGCTGACTCGAAACTAAGACGGAAGTTTTCCATGCCAATCAGGTCCCACTCTTCTCATCATAACGTTGTTCCGGAGAGCACCTCAAGCCAGCTTGAGCATCGCTTGTTCTATTAGTGACAGCATAGGGCAAGGCGAGGCTTAAGTTCAAAGAAGATATAAAACCTTTTGTATGTCTAGACTAGTGTCGCGCCCTTGGTACCCTATCTGGATACCCAAGGCTGAAGCATTAGTCAAATGATGCGCACGAAGTGGAAACATATAAATGAAACCAAACGACTACCATATTGTCAACATAATCGCTGAGATCGCCCATCATCCAAACAGCCCTCACGCCCCCGAACAACCCCAACCGGCTCTACTATTCTTCTCCCGTGACCTTGCTCCTCCTCGTTGAGTCGGCGACTCTGTACGTCCTGGCTCGACATTCCTATCCAATCCGTACCTCCTCAATCCTTTCAGAAAGCCCTCCGTCTATACATCCGTCTTGGCAGCCTCAAATACCAACCCGTACAGTGTCGCCAGCACGCGGAGCATGCGACCTCCACTCCTCGACTGGCCAAAAATACCCCCGTCGCCCACAGTCCTATCGTCTCCTTTACCGCCCAGTGCCTTGTTTTCCGTAACTGCTACCATTGTGAAAACATGCCGTAGAGCAGCTTTCTGGGGTCATGATATCATTCTTGGCCTGTTGGGCTTCTGCGGGTGTGAAGTGGGGCATGCTGATGTAGACTGGGCCGACTGCCTTGGCTATGCGGGCTTGGAAGTCCGGGTTGTCGTTAGTGTGAAGGAGGTCATAGATGAGGAAGCGGAGCTTGTAGTGAATTACGGCATTCTGGATGAGTTCCCAGGTTTTTATTTGTCGTACGGCCGCCGGACTGATGGACGAGATAAATATCTGGTTTCTTGTTCGTTGCCGAGGGCCTGGCTACAACGAGAGCAAAGGATGTAACCGAGGTCTCTCGTCTCTCATGGTGGTGGCAAAGTGAGTTTAGTTTAGTGGTAGCCTTGGGGTTCCACTTGTTTATACAGAACCTTCGACAAAGATGGAAACCCTACACGGCGCCCTAGGTATAGCAATCGTGGACCTTCTCGTGTGTTGTCCCTACTGTGGGTCAAGCTGTGGATAGGAAGCTCAGGCCATAGACACCTCACAAAATATCTACTCGTTTACGTGAGGGTTCGAAGGGGTTGAAATCACTAGCAGAAGGAGGCCGCAGATACGCGCATATGGATCCCCTGGATAGACGGATGCGGTGCTAGCGGGGGCTCAAGCTCGTTCAATCAGCTTACACTCAGTTAAGCTATCATTTACCGACAACTGGAGCCTCCGGAGATTAATTTAAATGTTGCAGATACAGCTTGTGTTTTCAAAACGGTATAGGCGCGGAGCGGTTTGTTCAATTGCTAAGCCTTAATTCATATGCGCACGTGAGATTCAAAGCCTACCATCAGGAGATGAAGAAATAAGTAAACAAATATGGGAAGAGCTGGTAATGATCACTTTTCTATGTTCTTTTGGCTGAGGGAGGACAATGCGAAAAAGATAGTTATGCCCCGCATTTCCGAGCCGCCGGTGACCGAGAACTCTTCAGTGAGCTGTAAGTTGAAAGTTTGACCAATAATCTGCCCGCTAGATGGAGCGACGAATTACATTTCGCTCACGTAACATGTAAAGGCTAGTGAAGGCGCCGGGTGACCATACGGCAAACCAACTTGGTGTGCCGTGTGGATATGGTCGTGTTGTTAGCATCTGACGTACTAATTCGCTCTCATATGCACATATATAATTGGTAGCTTCCGTTCTAGTCTCTGGGGCGCCACATCCTGAATTAAAACGGGCAGCCCAGTTCCAGAACGGATTGCCAGTCCTTTACCAGTCCCGACCCCTAAAGCTGGGTATCATTAGAAAGCTACAGGCGCCACATAATGCAAGCCGTTTTGTATATGGAGACAAGTCCAAAGCGTCTTTCAAGTGCACTACTCAAAAACCCTTTTCTGATCTTACCTGGAATCAGCCTTATCATACAGTCTGTGTCAGCGTCATCCAGGCGCATATGGGGACGGAAGCGAGCCGAATTCCTCGGCCGATGGAAGTCGCGCAAAAAGACCAATGAAAGCGTTGGACTGGTACGAGTCGGCAAGGTGGATCAGGCCATCCAGAAAATCGGCCAATGACTAAAGACCCGTCGATGAGAGTGGAGAACACGCCCCATCGACTGCATTAGCAAGCGCCAACTGCATTATAAATCCAGATCAGTCTCAACGTAGACGCATAATCTCCAGCGTGGTAGATTAGCATTATTAAGATGAAGAAATGGAGCCCAATACGTCACCTAGACACGCCTGGTCACGATGATATAAGACTACACGATAACCCAAAGGAGAACATGACCTGCTGTTTCGTCGCGGTTAACGCAACCAACAGACACCCCTGCTTCCAAAAACTCGATTTTCCCTACTTTTAATCAAATCTTTCCTGTCATATCGACTTGACTGCCATTCTGAGTACTATCACAATGTCCACCATGAAGGAAGCTCGCGTCTGGGCCCGCCCCAACGACCAACTCGAAGTAGAACTCCGCGACGTCCCTATCCCTACCCCGGGCCCCGACCAAGTCCTCATCAAGGTCGTCGTGTCCGGCTCCAACCCCAAGGACTGGAAGGTCCCCTTCTGGATGCCCGATCAAAACGGCGTCAACACGGGCGATGACATCGCGGGCGTCGTGTCCAGTGTTGGCGAAAACGTCACCCACTTCCGGCCCGGTGACCGCGTCGCAGCGTTCCACGAGATGCTGACAGCACATGGTAGTTTTGCCGAGTACGCCATCGCGGAGGAGCACTGCACTTTTGCGCTCCCGAAAGGAACAAGCTTCGAGGAGGGGGCGACGCTGCCGCTGGCGGCTATGACGGCTGCTATCGGGCTCTTCTCGAGGCTGGGCGTCCCGGAGCCGTGGAATACGGGGAAGGAGGACAGGGAGGCGGTGAAGGGGGGTGTGCTTATTTACGGTGGAGCGTCGGCAGTGGGGGCCTTCGCTATTAAGCTGCTCGCCAGGGCGGATGTACACCCCATCTACACCATCGCGGGCAGAGGCAAGGACTTCGTCGAGGGACTCCTCGACAGGTCAAAGGGGGATTTGCTCATAGACTACCGCGAGGGCGATGAGGCCGTCGTAAAGAATCTGAAGAGTGCCCTCGGCGGAAGGAAGCTTCGTCACGTACTCGACGCCGTCTCCGAGAAGGGGAGTCCCGAGAATATCGTCAAGGTGCTGGAGAGCGACGGACGACTCGCGACGGTGCTTCCCTTGAAGGGGCACGAGGGCGTCCCGAAGACGATCGAGAACTCGTTCACAAACGTGGGTGATGCGCATGGCTCTCTCAAAGATCTGGCGGCTGCATGGTTTAGGCTATTCTCGTTAGGGCTCAAGGACGGGTGGCTTCAGGGGCACCCCTATGAGGTTGTCCCTGGGGGTCTAGGTGGGATCCAGGAGGCGTTGATAAATTTGAAAGAGGGGAGGGCGAGCGCGGTGAAGTATGTGTTTAGGATCGGGGAAACGGCCGGTATGAAGGGGTGAGGGGGCTACCTGGCAATGTGTCTCCTGGAGAGTTCATGAGCCTATCTGTTTAGTTCACTACATGACTGCCAACTGAAATTTAAATCTCAACTGTTAGATCGGATGTCCTCATTTTATAGTCTGAGAAAGTGCCTCGAGGCCACGGCCGCGGCACAAGTGAACGATGTAAGCGCTACCTTAAAAACGGGGAAACAGGACAGCCGAGGTCTCGAGGAAGTACACAATTAATAAATGTGACTTGGACTCTCTGTTTTGCCATCTACTATGGATATTACCATGACTGTAAGGGCCCGTTTCCTGGTACACGACACAAGTGAGACGTGAGGGAAGAGTGGACACGCGGATTCACAAGACATGACTTACAACAGTGACTTCAAAACATTCTCTGTCGCCCTTAGTTTGACACCGACGACACATAATCATCAGAAGCGTGGGTATCTCTATTTGGTTGTAGGGCGTATGTAAGAACCGGGCCCGCACAAGACACTATGCAGACCTTCGTCTCTATCAACCGTTAGCCCGACGTGGGGAAAATCACCGTGGCTAACAAGCTGGCGTGAGCAGCTCGGCACCTCTCCACTGACCCATCTCTCATTCGTTCCTAACACTAGTGCAGCAAGATGATCCCGAATGCGAAGGTGCGGAGCGTCCATCTCACCGTCGATGTTTCGGCAGCCGTTTTCGACCGGAGCGACCCCGAAGTTGACGGATAAAAATGATATTGAGGGGAATGGGGAGCGGCAGGATATCTATCGGTTCGGCGATGAGCTACGGATGAAGGTGGACGGACGAGCTTGGTGACTAGGGGGATTGCGGAGCTGATGCATTCTCACGTTTACGGTTTTGATAGCGCCGGCCGGTGTATGTTATTGAAAAGCGCTGTTCTGAGCCTACCGGCTTTCCATCACTGCGAAGGGTTATCTCATATCTAACACACCACATTAGTTTCGTTCCACGATGGAAGGGCTGGTGTCTATTCCACTTCTGTCGAAATCACCTATATACCTTATTCAATAACCTGGGGCTACTTTACAGTTTTTACCCCGATAGCTCCACGACCAGGAGGATACTCTCGACCTCTGCCAAACGGATTACCCGTCGTTATCTTCTAGGGACAACAGCAGGGGACTCTCCCCCATCACCCTCCCTACCACAGACTCGAATGCCTCCCGGTTAATAACAGCCCCGAGATGGAGGCACTTGACAACCCCAACAAATTCCCTTTTTAACGCCTCCATCGCTTGTCCCAGAAGCGCCTCAGTCCCATAGCGCTCCACCAGCTCGAACCACCCCTGAACAGGCGTGAGCTCCGCGTCTCCCGGAATTAGCGACGAGGCGAGGAGGCGAAGGTTTTGTAGGGTGAGCCCGCTCGTGTTCCAACACGGTGATGTTCCTTCGGGAGGCACATTGCTACCTTTTTCTTTCGGGTATATGACCCCCGGCGCCGTAGCGGCACAAAAGGTTGAGGCCATCAGGGCGTGGCCTGTCTCCTTGAGCGATTCTTCACAGTCCGGAACCTCGAAATCGGACGGGTGAAAATGGTCCCAGCAGATATGCTCCAGCCTTGTGCACAATATTAGTAACATGTTGATAGTCGGAAGTTGATGGTAGCCAGCTTACGCGAGGATGAAGTTTATGGCAAGATCATCCTCATCCGCCAATTGTTGGTCGGAACCTGTTTCCGGGCCGGCAGACGACGGGATGATTTTGTAGCATGGCTGCTGCATATCCTCGTCTATGCTCAGAGTTATCCTCTTGTCTACACTGAGACTCGTGGTGACGGTCTGGGCAGCAGCAGCCGGTCTTGCAGAGACGCCCTCCCCGCTCTGCCGTACCAGATGTTCAAGCTGCAGCTGATGGACCGGGGCCTGATTCTCAACCGCCGATGGAAGCACAGACGCTCCCCCTATCTGCGCCAGCATCATCCTCATCTCATAATTCTCCTTACGCAGAATCCTACACTGCCTCTCAGCCAGTTCCGTGGCATCGCGGATATGCGTGACGTCGAGCTCTAACTTCTTTATGTACTCTGCCTTCCTTTCTCGGTGCTGGAGCTGCGCCTTTCTCACTTGGGCTCGTCGGCGCTGGGCCCTTTCTTGCGCCGTCTGCTCGATGGCGGTGTCCTCTTCAATCCCATATTAACAAGTGCGGGCGACGGGGGGAAGTGCGTCCAGGTCGCCCACCTCGCTTGAGCCCAGCCTAGAGAGGCGAGAAAGTTCATCTCGTGATGCGACTTTCACGGGTAGGATGGCACATCACGGCGAGGAGCAGGAGCCCTTGGGAGGGCTCCCTTGGCCCAGGATAAGTGGGGGTATGGAGAGGGATCGACAATTGGGGCGGGCTCACCTGCAAGTTGGGGCTCCTGTGAGACGAAAACGAGGGGCTTCCCCTCATTTTGGCGCTTCCAGTAATCAACAAAAGACGGACGGCCCTGCCCACTGGCGTCACTCATGTCGCCTCTGGGTCAATATGAAACATGAACGTCACAAGTTAGGGCCCTATATGGGAAGGCTGATGATGGGCAGGCGCGTGGGCAGTGGTCACTTCGTCCGTAGGGTCTCGTGGCTCTGCCCGGGCGCGAATTACCCGCACATCTCCCACGCATGAGCTGAGGCGCTGCTGATTGGAGAGATTGTGTGAGTATGACGTCGGCACTAAGATGCCGGACCGCCTGGCAGCCCATGTACAGTGTGAGAGTGCGGGGTCCGTTCTGACCGCATGGTTTGGAATCAAAAGCGATTTTCAGTGGTGGCTTGATGACGGACCAATGTTAGGGTGAGGCTAGTTGCTTGTTTCTTGGGCTAGCTCACCCACTGTCGCGGAGGCGTGTCAGCAGCCGAGGCCAGGGTAAACACCCAGTGTCTACGGATCCCGCTTCCTCTTTGGCGGAAGGGGTCATGGTAACGACCCGAAGATGCGCCAACTGTTTTTTCTTTTTCGCCGCCATGACAAATCAGCACTTGTGCCTATTTCAAGCTTGATACGCACGGTTTTCTGTCCTAAGAGTTTGTAGGATTGTAGTTTTGCCTTGCCCTCTAACAGCGGGCTCTTCCGTAGATCTAACAACTCGTTTCCTTACTGGTACGTCAGTGGGTTAGCTACAGATGCGTTCATCTCATTACCCTTTGCGGTATATAGAGACCTGATGATATGTCTTCGCGCTTCTCACTTGTCTTGCCGTGTTACATTCCTCGGCCGAGATGTTTTCAAAACAAGTGTGACGAAAGAGGGGCCACAGCTGGCCTTCAGGCCAGTTAATATCCACAGACGCTGAGAAGTTAAAGCATAATCGCTTGAACAGATACACGGCGCCGGTTTAAATAATCTGTCGTATTGATAATACCTAGTCTTATACATGAACAGGCCATATACGCGCATATTTCAACTTACGAGGCGCGTCTCCACCCAGAACTAGCCTATTTTACTAGTGGGATCTGTATAATTGCTAACCCGTTCGGCTTATGGCAGGACGTTCTGCACTCTGTCCATTGGCATCCCGCTCCTCGTTTCGCGATGTCGGGTGCACACCAGCGTGATGCCGGGTACGAGATCAACGTAAGTGATATAATACCATGTAGCGTTCGGCATACGTAGGCTACAGGTAACGAAGTTACGACTCCGTCCAGAGGCTTACTCACCGTGTCCGATATGAAGCTCCCGACGTAGAATATTACCGGCGGGGAGTCAGCACCCGCCCTCGCCTCACGGACTACTGGGACAGTGAGGAAGGACTGGAGCCTCCGCCGGAGGGAGCCAATGGGGATAAGGCGAGGCCTGGTGCTTTAGTGGACGTGTTCCGTTCTGACCGCCGCCTGGCTGTATTTGTGCAGGCTCCAGCTCTTAAAGTGGACCGATATCGACACGGAAGTCTCGACAAGCCCGGCGTTCCGAGCTCGGCCGACTCTGTGAATTATGTCATCAGACCCCCCACCCTCGAACCCCAACGAACGATTATCTCTGTGTCGCGGTGGTGGCCGCCGCTTCTCTGGGCCCAGAAGTGGGGCAGGCCAACCAATCACTTGACATGACCCCATCCGGAACCTGGTGCACCCGAATTACCCCTGCCAACCACGCCATTCAGGAGGGAGCGGGTGGGGAAGTCTCATTTTACCCTGGTTACGCCGCCACCACTTCCTGAAAAACGAGGCCAGACGTCAGAAGCAATTTCCCGCTTTTCCAGAAGCGACGCGCGACAAACCTCACTACTCAAGTAAGGGGCCACAGCCGCCGAGTCTCACATCCGCGATTCTCACCAGGATTGGCAATTTCTGTGCACGCCGCACAAACGCTCTGTTTTCTCTAGAGCCGCAACCATGGACACCGCCCTCGATATCCTTGACCCGCTCATCCTGGACAAGGCCTACTCCTACCTCGTGCCGCCCGAGGTGGACTGGCCGCGCGACAGGATGCTGCGGCAGATCATGTCCATCCTGGCCATCACGCAGGTAGGCGCCACGGGGCTGTACTTCGTCTTCAGCGCGTTGTCGTACTACTTCGTGTTCGACAGGCGGCTGGAGTACCACCCGCGCTTCCTCAAGAACCAGGTGCGCGAGGAGATCAAATCGTCGATGAGCGCCGTGCCGTGGATCAACATCATGACGTTGCCGTTCTTCTTGGCCGAGGTGAGGGGCAAGAGCTACCTGTACACTCACATCGACGAGCACCCATACGGCTGGTGGTGGCTCGGCATCTCGACCGTGCTGTTCATGGTCTGGAATGATTTCCTGATCTACTGGATTCACCGGCTGGAGCATCATCCCTCCGTCTACAAGTACATCCACAAGCCCCATCACAAGTGGATTGGTGAGTACCCTGAGTCCCTGATTGCAGTGTATATTCAAACCTAACAATCACAGTCCCGACTCCTTGGGCGGCCTTGGCCTTCCACCCGCTGGACGGATACGTCCAGTCCCTCCCCTACCAGTAAGTCCCCATTCCTGTTGCTGCAGGTGCCATCGTCTAGTTCCCCTCTTCCTAACACCCCCCAGCGTCTTCGTCTTCGTCTGCCCCGTCCAGAAGTACCTCTACATGGCCCTCTTCGGCCTCGTGCAGATCTGGACCATCCTCATCCACGACGGCGATATGATCTCGGGCCACTGGCTTGAGAAGTACATCAACAGCCCCGCCCACCACACTCTGCACCACATGTATTTCACCGTCAACTACGGCCAGTACTTCACCTGGGCCGACACCTACTTCGACTCGCACCGCGAGCCGCGGCCCGAGCTGGACCCCCTTCACGATGCACTGAAGGTCATGAAGGAGAAGGGGCTGGTTGATGAGCAGGGAAATCCAATTAAGCCGAAGGGCGAATAAAAATTGTGACGGAGGGGTTTCAACTGGGGTAATGTGTTGGTGGGTCGTGTTCGGTGTGTGGGTGTCAGCGTGTCAGGATATAATATTGTAATGTAATGCCGAATTAGACCTAGGCTAGGTATCAGTATCTTCAACATAGCCCATTCAAGCAGGTCCCGAAGGCTGTGATTCGGCGGGTATGTGCACAAGGATGGCCTTGTATGACCGTTTTGACCAGTCACGACGGATCTGACGTTACTCTGGGCTACTCACAACAGATTGGTCGGATATCACAGGACACGCGGAAGACGGTGACGACCCAACTAGAGTTTAGAAGGATAAAATTCTGAGTCATTACAAGTTGCCAGCTCGGCTTCAAAAATCGAAAAGAAGGGTTACAAAGCAAAGTGTTCTACCATCAAGCGTTCTACTATGCGTCCAGAATCCCCTACTCCCTGATGTCCTCGCGTCCTCTTCGAGCCTCTAATCCAACGCCGCCATACCCTGAGCGCGATTCTTTGCGATGCCCTCCAGCCCAAAGCGCTGCACCTGGGACCCAGCTTCGGGGCTCTTCGAAATATCGGCCACTAGGATGGCGGCCTCGGTGGTGCCGTTGCCGGAGGCGAGAGCATAGACAAAGTCCCCAACGGTCTGCAGATCGGTCATACCAAGGACATCACTATCCGGGAGCTCAGTAGTAGAGAGGATGCTCCCATCGTTGACGTCAATCTCCACGAGACGGCTCACGGCTGCATCGGTCAGGAAGGCGGTGCCGGTCCTCTCGGAGTAGTCGACCCAGCATGTAGCACTCTGGCCCTCAATCTCCGTCCGTGCGAGGGTGCTCGCGGAATGGGTCTGCGGGTCCACAGACACCACGGCGGCGCCAAAGGACGCGTCTGCCAGCACGAGCTTGTCTGTTCCCGGGACCACATTCGTCCCGAAGAGGATGTCGGTTCCCTTAGGCGAGCTGCGGACTTCCTCACGGGAGACGGACCCATCTTCCACGGGGTAGGCAGAGATGAAACTAGTGGTGTTGGCGGCGGGGTTCCCCTTTACGATGGTGTACAGTGCCGACTCGTCTTCTGAGAAGAGGACCTGCGTGATAGTATTGGCAGGCCCGGCGGGAGGGGTGGACTGGTTCAGCTCGATGGGGCGCAGGTCGTCGAATGGCCCGAGACCATCTTCTGTGAACTGGCCGCACGAGACGCCAGTGGAGGCACCGGTGGCTGAGACACACACGAGGTTGTGCTTAGTTGAAACGGTGACGCTATTGGGGAAGTCACCGGGTACGGAGACGGGTTCACCGACAAGGGTGAGGTCTGTGGGGTCCGAGTCGGAAATGGAAAGCACGCTCAACGAGTTGGAGCCGGCGTTTACGACAAAGAGATGCTTGGCAAGGAAAAGTGTTAGCCATGGCTTCGCTAGTTCTCGGGTGAAGGGGGGGAGGTTTATGTACCTTTCCAGAGATGGTGATGGCAGATTGGCCAACAAGCGCATCAGGGGTTGCGGGCTGCCCGTTGCTGTCCACGGCAACGGACCCGCTGCCCCCGGTCTCGGTCACGGTTCCCTTGGAAATCTTGCCGTCATGACCGATGGGGAGGGCGACCACACCGTTCGTGTCTTCGTTAGTGAGGAAGTAGATTGCCTTTCCCACCTTGGTTCCCCCAGTGTGGCCGCCATCATCGCCTGGGTAGTCGCCGTATTCGGGGTAGCCTCCGTGGCCAGGATGGTCGTCGCCATGGCCCGGCTTACAGGGGCTGCCGTGGGCGACTGCTTGCAAAGCGATGAGGGACGCGATGGTGGAGAGGACGTGCATTGTCAAAGTGGTTATCAAGTATCTTGAGAGTGTGAAAAGAAGATAGCAATAAAGATTACAGGAAAGAATTTGAACGAGCAGTTGCGATAGAGGAGGAGGTTGTTGGTAGTGAATGAAACTCTGTGGTGGATGTTGTCTGAACAAGCTATATATTTATATTCGTGTTTCCATCTCCTTGACATAGCCTTATTCTGTATTTCCATACTCACAAGTCTTACTTCTTCCTCCCTATTCCGGAAATTTTGAGTAGAAGAGACGTCCCTCCCAACCCATTGGGAGCCTAAAGCTGGAATCAGCGTCGCGAAGGGCTGTCTGACGCCCTTGGCACTGATGGGGCTGAAAACCTACCTTCGTGCTGACCGCATCAGAGATCGATGTGTTACAGATCGGGGTTTCCTGTTTAGGGCGGGAGCTCCGGCCCCTTCGCGATACTTTGTTGGTATAAAGAGCAGTCGTGGCGCTTTACTCCTGGATCTCACCTGTTGTGGAGCGGGGCGGTTTAGCCCGTTTGGGAAACCTTGATTCCAAGGTTCGCTGGGGTCCAAATGCGGGCCGGGGCGTTGGGTAATACAGGGCTGAGGAGCTGCAGGTGCTGAGCCACCGGGATTCCAGGTTTAATATCCTCGGATCCGGTTAGGGTGGGGTGAAATTCTGCTTCCTCGCCTACTCAAGGAGTTTTAATCTTGCCTCAATAGATCGTCATTTCTGGCGAAGCAGTGGATGTAACTTGGGGATTTTGGGGGGCTCCTTTGGAATGCATGTTGGAACACGAGCCACTATCGGTATACGATTCCATTCTAGTGATCTCTTCGCGCCCCTGTATTATGATCTACTCTCACTTCATTTCCTTCTTGAACTTCAAGTTGTGCCATAGAAGATCCTGGTGTTTTTTGTCTCTTCAATTTCTTTTCGCTTTTATCTGACATGTACCTGATTAGGACCTCGACTCTACAGCTCGACGTAGGGAATGGGGCTACGAATACAGTGATCTCACGGACTTTGGGTGACGGGCTCTCTTTCAACTGGGCTGCGTCATATGAAACGGCTGATCACTGGGATGTTAGGGATGAAGGGAGGTGCGAGAAATGTGTTAGGTTATGCTTAACGAAACAAGAGCTTATCTATGCGACAATAAACCTATTGACGTCGGTCAAAAGCTGAAGAGAGGCCCAGCGGACGCCCTCATGGATCCGGGTATACCAAACGGCGCAGGCACAAAGTCCAGTCACCGAGGGAACACGCACTCTTAAGATGGACGGGCCGCGTAAAGGCTTCTAGGAAATAGTGTACCCGGGCCAGCGAGCTTATGAAGTTCCTAGGGCATCTGATAACGGCGCTGCCCTTGAATTCTTCGGCACCATTTTCGAATATGCTATTTTAGTGCTGGAGAGACCGCCATACAACAAGGCTAATCGCCTTTGTCTCCGGCTGACATGTGGCTTGGAGGCAAGTACTTCTATCACTTGCAGTGAGAAACCTGCAGGTTATCAAAGATATATACTTGATATTCCTGCCTGTATACTCGGATCTATCGCAGAATAGTTTGAGACAGTAGGTTTATCCGACAACTCTGATCCCCGATTGCTAACGGGGATGTCGCAGATGGGCAGGGGCCAATATCCGGATGTCATTTTGCGAAGAAGGAGACGATATCTGCTAGTCTGAAAATAACGTCGAGCCTGATGTGCCGTGCTGCATTGAATGTAGCTGACGACGAGCCTGATGAGGTTAGCATGAGGGCGGACGATGTCGCAGGAATCTAGGGAAATTGGGCTTCAAATAAACAAATACCAAGGCATGGGAAAACATCAAAATGTGACTCGAGTACCACATACTTACATAACCCCGGTCCCCCTTCCTTGCTCTGAAGGGTTGTGGTCTCTCTAACAGCCTCCCGTGGATTCGAGGTTCTCCGCGGCCATGAGTAGCAGAGATACCATAGCCAAAGACACCCGTATCACCCTAGAGAAAAATAGACCCAACCTCCAGTGTCCATGATCCATACCACTAGCCTAGAGTGCTATAAGTATTCACATGAGGTATCGCGAGAAGGCCTCTCCAGCCAAAGGTAGCACGTGGCTGAGCAATTTCGGGGAGAGCGGTGGACGTAGGTGACCAGGTATGGTTGGGCATAAAAGAGGGCAATTATTCATATGAAGTACCAGAGCAGGATATCGTTATTTATTTATATTACGCTAGTGCGCTCTACTAGGAGAGCATATAGCGCTGCTTTGTATAATCTACATACTGAAAACCTTACAAGGATAAAAACTACATGTAGCTCCAGCATTCCGCCGTCCCCGCTGCGCGAACAAGATATCGTATAAATTAGTACTAGAGTCCAGCTGGAATTGAATCCTTCTATTTTGGAAATTAGCCGACTAACAGCTGAAGATCATATGAAGTTAGAAAACAACAAGTGAGAACCGCGTCACATATATTTGCCCTCTCTAGCCCAGGAAAGCTCTCCCCAAACCTTGAAAGGCTTTCAGGGCTTTCTCCAAAATATGTTATTACTGTCCTGACTTGATCCTGCGGCTTGTTCTTTGTTCCAAACCGCGTCTTCGCGTCGGAGGTGGACGCATTTACAACATTCTCATCCTCTCTAGGGAAATGAGGTCTTGCTCCCATGATATGTGACCTTACTCGCTACTCAGACGACTGCAGCATATCCATAGCAATTTGAGTATTCAGCAGCATATTGCCGTAGTATAGCAACGAATGCAATTTCTTGACCCGCTTATCCACCCCAATACTGTCAAGTGGCTCGACTTTGTCCACCTTCCCCCTTTATTCGTTCAAAGTACTTATTTCCTGTTCGTACTGCTTGCGATTCTGAGCCAATAGCTCCAGCTTATTAGGCATCCGCCTACCTCCAACCTTCTGCCACTCTTCCTACTGCGGTCTATAATCCAGCGTAGTGTCATTATAGGACATACTGGTGCTGCACTTGAGGAAATGACTAAACTGTGGCGCGTCAGAGGTGAACGAACTGCTTAAGCTTGGATTCAAGCTCCTCCATACGTTTCTTTTCCTCGCCTGTAGTCTTTGACTCGTCTCCACGAAGCTGGCGTTCTTGTTGAGCAGAGCACGGATGGTAGGATTGTCAACCTCACTCATCCCTTCAATCTGCTCATATTCAGTGTGTAGGTGGGTTGTCCATTTATGGTTGCAAATCTTGCAGGTATTGCCATTCATGGCCGAGAAATACCTCAACCCTGCATTGCAGACGTCTTCGACCTTGATGCCGGCAAGATAGCAACGCTTGTGACACATGGACTCGTACATGGTTTTCAGGAACTGCATACCGTCTATGTCCCAGCTTCCTGTGCTCGTGTGTCTGGTGCAGTCCGCATGGTGGTAGTTATGTAGGCCTCGGTTGCTTGATAGGAGAAGCGACCAGAGTGCCGACGTTGACTTTAAGGTCTTCTTTAGTTCCTTTTTACTCTTCCTGCCTTTATCAAACTTTTATTGTCTTCGTTCAAGGCGAAGGAGCTCCTGATTGCTTGGACAACCAATGCCATTAGACCCGCCGTTTTGACGATGCGAACTCCCGCCCCGTATAGATTGACCGTACTATTGACCTAATGGGATTTCAAGTCATCGAAGTAGTTGAGCAATCCCTTAGTCTCACCAACTGGCTATTTCCATCTTCGACGGCTATATCGAGCTGATCAAGCCATTGGTCCTGCTTCTTGCATGCTGCAAGGTAGCGGAAGCTCTCGGTGTTGAAGCAGTAGACGTTATGCCTGCGAAGGTGATATCGATATCAGAATATGTTCGTAGGAGCTTGCTGGTGGAATGAAATGAATTGCCCGATTGGCAATTCGTTCCCTAGGTGTTGGTGAAACCTAAGCCGATGTTCCTGGCCGCATCCCGGTATAGGTGAGTGAAAAGCTCTTGAATACAGAACCTGAAAGCCACTTGGGACTCTTAATCCGACGTATCCAAATATCATGACGCATTGTCTTCGAACTCCTTGCGTCCACAAATCCTATTGCCTCAGTGTTGCCTCAGTGCGGCCTCGCCGTCAATCCCCGGCTGTCTTCCGCTTCTCCAAGAAAACTTAATATTCCTGCCTAGGACAGTCAAGCCTCCAGAGCCGCAACATGTGAGGAAAGGGCTTGGTAGCCTCATATAACTAATGATAGCAAGAACAGACCAAGCGCCGCATCAAAGAGCAGACATTGAACGGACCCTCACCAATCATTCTAGGTAGCATCTCCTGTAGGAGAATAACAACACTGGCAGGGTTGTTCATGTGTCTTTGTGTGTGGCCCCGGAATGTAAACAAGATTTAGGAAATATGTGCGGGTACTTGGTAATTCCCCTTTCGGTTGTATCCATCCAGAGGAGTAATATGCATGTCTAGATTGAGAGTATTGCGCAGCCGGCGTTGCGGGGGAGGTACATAATTAGAGTATGCAATATTAACACCGACTCTTCTTGCGTAGAAGTTTTGAGCGCCGGACCCAAAACAATGGTGTGTCTTCGGCAATTGAGTACTTCTACCGCCGAAGAACTAAGAACCTGGGTCTACCACAATGCATGGGTGAGCTGAGAGACACGTACCGTCAGTCAGATTTCCCGTTTGTGCCAAAACTTGTACCCAACAAGCTCGGGTATGATAGCAATTCTAGAAATCAACGCCGACGAGCAACCCCGGGCGGGCGGCGATAAGCGGGTATAAAGGATCCGCGAAATTTGCTGATCTCAGCCCTAGCATCACCCAGCCTCATCTCAACCCGACGAGCGCAGCTATATAAGTGAGGATTAAGGCCCATGTAATTAGCAAGATACTAGATATTCTCAACATACCAAGGTCATCTCAAGAGACCTCTTCACACTCTTCTCCTATTCCTCTACCGGAGCCAACAGTCGTATCCGACAATGCTCCCGAAAACCCTATTTGCCCTGGCCCTTTTCCCAGCTGTCATGGGCTGCGGCCCAATGAGGCGGCGAAACCTCCACGCCCCCGACGAGTACCCCTTCATGCATCCCGGCCCGGACACACCCTCGGACCCAGCCACCCTCGGGTACTTCATGAATCACATGAGCCTCAACGTCAACAACCTCAACAGTAGCATCGAGTTCTACCGCGACGTCTTCGGCTTCCGCCACATGTTCACCTATTACCTCACACCACACCTCTCCTTCAGTTACATGGGCCATAGCCAGGGCGGCCGCAATGGCACGGGCTACCAGACCAACGAGGAGCTCATGCGCTTCAAGAACAACGCCGCCGGCCTCCTGGAGATGGTACACTTCAGCGTCAACGGCGAAGACGACCACATCCCTGGGCCAGACCAGGGCAATGCGACTACCCTCAGCCACCTGGGCATCGTGGTGCCCGACATCACGGCTGTGCAGGAGAGGCTCGAGAAGCACGGTGCCACGATTTACAAAAAGCCTGGAGAGCCGATGCCCACTGAGGGTCCTCTGAGCAATCCCTACACGCTGGGTGACGCGAAGGGCCTGAGCGAAGAGGACTTTGCGGCTATCCAGGAGGGTATGTCGGAGCTTAACAAGCTCAACATTTTCGCGGCGGATCCCGATGGAAACCTGTTGGAAATTCTGCCCCTGGATGAGGGTGACTTGTTTGGGTGAATCAGAGATAGTTAGCTAGTTAGTTCTCTGAAGGGCAGGGTCACAAAGGAATAGTGTAAATTCTTTTTAAATGGGCGCGGTAAGGGGAGAGGTTAAGGATAATAGGTAGTTATTTAGTTCAGAAGACGGGTATAATTTCGTACGGCGGATGGTTACAAAGTAGATTCTGTTGTCGTTTCCCTATTCGAGACCCTGCATGAAATGCTACCGGTTTTAGAACGGAGATATTTTATATTTAAGACATCCATGTCCCTATAAGTACCCGTAGACGTCATAATTGTCTCGTTTAATAACTTTTGAATCCGAGTACGCCACGTTGTACCGCCCACAGTCCCACCATCACCACCTTCCTTGATCGAATTATTGATATGCTCTACGGGCAAGGAATATAATCTGCGTGAAATCGATAAAAATATGCTCTTGAAAGGTTATAGCATCTACCGTTATGGCAGGCCTGTGAGAAAGTCATGCCAAGTGTCGGCCCGAACACTGAAGACCGTGGGCCGGGAAGCGTATTAAGAAGACATATGACTGTTACACTCTGACAGAGGCGGCGGCGCCAGCCACTTACAGGTAAGGCTCGACTTGTTCGTATAAATTACTCCGGATGCGTCCCAACCCCGGACTGACGCGTGGATAACTTGCCTAGGTATCTAACATTATGCTCACCATTGCTACAGCGTCTCAAGGTTCACCCGTCTCCCCAGAAGACCGCTGCTCCTTGCGCTCACTCCATCTCTGCATCAGCGGTATGGCAACACCCGTCCAGAGCGTCAAAGCAACTACCCAGGCCAAAGCGCTGGGCCACCCATGTGTCTCGGCGAAGTCTGGGGCCTTGCCGCTTGGCATTTGGAACTGCTGAAATGGAATGGTCACTGCATAGCCGATTGAAACCATGAATCCCAGAATAAACGCCCGCTTCTGCTGGTCGCCGCCGCAAGACTCGTTCACCCACCCCGCGAGAAGGGGTGTGTAACACCCATAGCAACCCGTCAGAATAAAGGCAACCATGCGCAGATCGTGCGGAACCGACCAAGCCGCCAGGACAGAAAAGCAAAACGTCAGAAGCAAACCAACGCCGAGGCACACCGGTCCGCGCCTACCAATCTTGTCAGCGACATAGCCTGAGCCCGTCATGACGAAGAAGTTGACGGCGCCGATAGCTGTGGGGATGTTGTTGATCTGGGGTATCGAGAACCACCCAGTCGACTCGAGGTACAGGGCGAAATATTGCATCACGTAGTTTCCGCAGGTCAGGCTCCAGAAGCAGTAGCCGAGAGTGAACGCGTAGACCTGCCACGAGCCGAAGATGCGGCGGATGACGGACCAGTCCATCTTTCCAGCGGGCGTACGGCCCTCTTGGTCAATTCGTTCGCGGGAACGATTCTTCTCCTGCTCCGTGAGCCAAAATGCTTTAGTCGTGTGTGGAGTATCAGGATAGCAGATCTGCAGTATTGTCATATTAGTCGCCCTGTATTAGTCGCCCTGGGGCACACAGTTGTTAGACGCAACGAGGAATGAGAGGACGTACCACGCCGTAGATGACAATAGGAATCGCAAGAATGAAGTCGAAGATGAAGAGCCACCGCCACGCCGGCATCCCTCCCTTACCCTCCATACCAGTAAATAGAGCCGCCTGCAGATAGCCGCTGAACATCTGTCCGAGGACACCACTCACGACGAACAAGCCGCTGCGGCGGGCCAGCTCACTCTTGCGGTACCATGCGCCAAGGACATACATGAGGCCGGGCCAGGCGGCTGACTCGAAAAGTCCAATGAAGAAACGCAGGACGTAGAACTGGTAGGCGTGGTTGCACTTGTACAGGAAAAGAACAAATAGGGACCAGATGAAAAGGCATCCTGGGAGGTAGATTCGCGGCGGGACCATGGTGAGAATCAGGTTGGAGAACGTGCCACCGACAATAGTGCCTGAGAGGGTGTTAGTGCATCCGCCCTCCGCTCGTTATAAACAATAGTCTGAAAATACCTACCGATGAGAAAGTACGTGTTCATCCAGGAGAGCTCATCGCCGGGACCGAAGCCGAGTTGGTCAGCCATCCCCGAAACGTAGGCGTTTGATATATTGTTTTGGTCCAGCTATATGGAGATATTCGTCAGGGTGGCTTGCGACCAAAAAATTTATGTCACGCGTTCTGCCGCATACCTGCTTTAGGAAGTACATCAGACATGAGAAGCTCAGAAGGAACCAATCCAGCTTGAAAATGAGTTTCTTCTCCTCCTTCGACGTCCCCGGCTCGTGCCAGTGGAAGAACCCTGACATGGTTTTCCTGTCCTCGGGACCGGCTGCCCCGTGTGCATTTTTGACGTTGTCAGAACCTAGAGGAGAAAGGTCTGCTGTAGCGGCGTCAACTATGGAGGCTTTCTCCTGGGCCAGCTGGATGGCGCCGGCCCTGGCTTCTTCGCTCTGAGCCATTGCAGACGATCTTGAATCGATATACAATAAGTCCGGGCTTGGGGGAGAAGGGCCTTCTTCGCGATGTGAGTGCGATCAACTTGAAA
This sequence comes from Microascus cirrosus, assembly GCA_030271035.1. Lineage (NCBI taxonomy): Eukaryota > Fungi > Ascomycota > Sordariomycetes > Microascales > Microascaceae > Microascus > Microascus cirrosus. Next base: position 69,548 of record JAMBUN010000062.1, read on the forward strand.
TAGCTTCGACAATACCAAAGACCAGGTAGGGAGTCGACGTTGCTTCGATGCTTCGGGTTGCTTGCTTATCAGTGCCTGTCCTGGCGGACGGCAGTTCTGTTGAAGGAATTCTTGGCACGCGCTAGCCTATGGCGTGCTTGAGGTGGGAAGGCACCGAAGACGATCAATCCCCTTCAGTTAGCTCGAGGCACGCACTCCTCACCGGCCGCATTGCCTCAGAGGGAATTGTAAGTGGGACTGGCTGCAACCATAGCTCGCCGGACCGGGAGTGGCGTCAAGGCCTGTGGTGAAAAACGCGGCAGCTCTTCGTGGGATATACAGAGTACCAAATCTTCGGAACCGGGCTGCGTAACCACGTGGCGCGGCGGACTCACTTGTAGATTCAACTTATCGCTTGTGGATTCTTGCGTATACTTATGCGCACTGATAAGGCTAGCCCGCCATCTCCAGGGGCGGTTGGAGACGCGTAGAATGGGAGAAGCACTCAAGGCTAATCTCGCCAGGTGCATCTGCAATAAGAAACTCCTATGTGTTCGGAGTTGCGCGCATTAGGTAGGTTCAGCGGCCCGCCTGCACTTCTTCACTGCCAATTAATTGTATTCACGAACCAAGGTCGAAAACGCTGGTACTCTCCATAAGGTCATGGATGATAGGTAATCATGTTTTTAATAGGGGTGGGTGGCCCAGCAGGGAAGATTTGCAGCAACATCTTCTTGGCTTTGCGATACCGGCCTCGGGGTATCGGCTCATCTGCGCATGGGGCCGAGTTCCGAAGAGCTGGCAACGTCTCAACGGGCTGGAACCACCTTTGCCTGAGGTCTAATAAAATTCTTTCCTCGGGAGCGCCGGTCTAACCGGGCTTGGAATAGGGAGGGAAATATTATTGGGAAGGAAAATAAGATGGTTGAAATGCATATTAGGCACTGCCTACAGAAAGAGACACAGGTCCATTAGTACCAGTTTCCCCCGCAAAACATGCCCAAAATTGCGTGCAGAGAGACGTGTGGGGCAGCCGAAATCGCGTCATCCACTAGAGAGCAGCGGGTACTATTGAGCGGGGCACAGACAGCGTGGTTGAGAGCCACCAGAATATTTGGACTGTCTCATAGCATGGGACAGCGAAACTCCTTACGTCGCCTTGCTTAATCCTATACCTTTAGTCGGAGGATCTCACAGGTCGCTCACCCGCCCATCAAGCGTCCCAATTCCACCATGGCCGATATCAGCATATCCATTGACCGGGGTGGCACGTTCTGCGATGTGATCGCCCTCGTGCAGGGCAGGGACCCCATCATTTTCAAGTTACTCTCGGAAGACCCCTTGAATTACACCGATGCGCCCACGGAGGCGGTTCGCCGTGTCCTAGAGCTAGTAGGGGGCAGCCCGATTCCAAAGGGCGAAAAACTGGATGGATCAAGAATTGGCAAGTAATCTCTTGGGTAGTGGGGATATAGTCCTCGTCCGGGGTTTTCGGCTAACTATAATTCTAGCATCTTGCCGGGTTGGTACCACAGTTGCGACAAATGCGCTGTTAACAGGTAATGGCGAGAGGTTTGCATTCGCAACTACGGAAGGTGCGTGGCTCCAGCGGTATTGCGAGCGACCTGGGACTAACACAGACGCGGCAGGTTTTAGAGACGTCTGCGTCATTGGCGACTCATCCCGCCCAAAGCTGTTCGACCTCAATATCCGCTTACCGGAGGCTCTTCACTCGACCGTTGTCGAGATTAACGAGCGCATTACCATCGAGGACTATGACCTCAACCCGAGCCCTACTCCTAATGCCTCTACTCTGGAGGATCCTGATTTAGTTCGCACCGACAGCGGCGAAATCATCCGCATCTTGAAGAAGCCTGACCCTGCCAAAGTCCGAGAGCAACTTAGAGCACTAAGATCTCAAGGCTACAGATCGCTCGCCGTGTCCTTCATGCACGCGTATCTCTACCCGCAGCACGAGGACCTAGTTGCGGAGCTGGCCCGCGAGGAAGGCTTTGACTACGTCACCACGTCATCGGGAACCAGCCCATCTATCAAGTTCCTCAACCGAAGCAACTCCACATGTTCAGAGGCGTATCTCTATCCCGTGATCAAGCGGTACGTGGAAGGCTTCGAGAGCGGGTTCAAGATACTGCCGCGGAGGGTTGAGTTCATGTGCTCGGATGGAGGTCTCAAGACGTCACGAAAATTCCGTGGAAATGAGGCTCTTGTCAGTGGACCGGCGGGTGGTGTCGTCGGCACGGCAAGGTCCTGCTTCGACGCCGAGGAGGGAACACCCCTGATAGGCTTCGATATGGGAGGAACCAGCACCGACGTCTCGAGATTCGACGGCAGGTTTGACTATCTCAACCAGTCCACCATCGCTGGGAGGACAATCTCAGTGCCGATGCTTAACATCGCAACCGTTGCGGCAGGCGGTGGGTCCATCTTGTTCGCGCGCAACGGCCTCCTTGTCGTCGGCCCCGAGTCTGCCGGGGCTCACCCGGGGCCCGCCTGCTATCGCAAGGGAGGACCACTGACAATTACCGACGCAAACTTGTTTCTTGGCCGTCTCTTCCTGGCTTCGTTCCCTGCGATATTCGGGGAAAACGCCAACCAGCCTCTAGACTCGGAGATCGTGGCTCGCAAATTCCAGGAAATCACTGCGGAGTTCAACGCCCAGACCAAGCAGAATCTAACGCCGGAGGAGGTCGCCCTCGGCTTCCTGGACATCGCTAACGAGACCATGAGCCGGCCAATCCGCAATACAACCGAGGCCCGCGGGTTCGCTCCGGAGAAGCACAACCTCGTTAGTTTCGGGGGCGCAGGCGGTCAGCACGCCTGTTCCATCGCCAATATGCTCGGTATCAGCCGCGTCCTGATACACAAGTGGTCCTCTCTACTATCAGCCTATGGCATATCTCAAGCCGACCTACAGAAGGATGCCATGGTTCCGTTCGCGTCAAAGCTTAGTCCCGACGCAATGCCGGACATTGAAAATCGTCTGACGGCCCTGCGACGGAGCGTGGAAAAAGATCTCGTTTCGCAGGGCGCCTTGCGAGAATCTATTCAGTTCAACCAGTCGCTCGTGCTCAAGTACTTTGGCACCGACACCACCCTTACCATCTCAAAGCCCGAAGATGGGAACTACGTAGCAGCGTTCGAGAGGGAGCACGTCCGTGAGTTCGCTTTTTCCATGAGCCGGCCTATCATCATTGAAGCCGTGAAGGTCCGCGGCACAGGAAACGCGGGCGAGAGGGAAGAGCAGATATCGGCCCTGCAGGAAAGAGCGACAACCAAGGATTTCAAGTCACAGACCCCCAAAGCGACGCAGAAGGTATTTGCAGCGGGCAAATGGCAAGATTCGGGGGTGCATAGACTCGAGGAATTGTCAGCCGGAAGTGTTGTCCACGGCCCGGCTCTGATCATCGACAACACTCAAACGATCCTTGTCGAGCCCGAGTTTGAGGCATATGTCCTGTCGGGCCACGTTCTCCTTGAGCGGAAACCTGATGACAGCGCTCACCAACCACTTCCCACAACGTCTGAATCACCTTCACTATTACCAGGCTCACCCCTGAACCCCATTCAACTGTCCGTCTTTGCCCACCGCTTCATGTCTATCGCAGAACAAATGGGAAACACACTCCAGAGGACATCAATCTCTCCCAGTATCAAAGAACGCCTCGACTTCTCCTGCGCGGTCTTCTCCCCCGAGGGTAAGCTCGTAGCCAACGCTCCACACATCCCTATCCATCTGGGCTCCATGCAGTTCGCCATTCAAGCCCAACACAAACACTGGACAGGGAGATTGGAGGATGGAGACGTTCTCATGACGAATCACCCTGAATGGGGCGGCACTCATCTCCCCGACATAACCGTCGTCACACCCGTCTTCATCGACAAGAGCATTTCCTTCTATGTTGCTTCTCGTGGCCACCACTCTGATATCGGTGGCAAGGGCATTACGAGTATGATGCCCGAGTCCAGAGCGCTCTGGGAGGAAGGATTGGCCGTCCAGTCTATGAAAATTGTTAGTGGGGGCAATTTTCTAGAGGACGATGTTCGGGCAGCGTTTGAAAAAGCCGGCTCATTCCCCGGGTGCAGCGTCTCACGCCGTCTAGCGGATAACATTTCCGACATCAAAGCCCAGGCATCCGCAAACCAGCGGGGAGCTACGCTTCTGCGGAGGCTATGTGAGGAGTACACCGTTAGCGATGTCCACCGCTACATGAACGGCATCCAGAACAACGCCGAGGAGGCCGTGAGGCGAGCCTTCAAGGAAATAGCGAAGTCTCACCCGGAACCCTTACGGGCAACCGATTATTTTGACGACGGCACTCCCATCGCCGTGACCATCACCATTAACCCGGAGACGGGTGGTGCCGTATACGACTTTGCTGGCACCGGGCCCCAGATCTGGGGCAACTACAACTGCCCGATCTCCATCTGTCACTCCGCAATAATCTACACTGTCCGGTGCCTTGTGGACACGGATATCCCCCTAAACGAAGGCTGTTTGGCCCCTGTCGAGATCCGGGTACCGGAAGGCTCCATACTAAACCCCACCCCCGCCGTCGCCATCTGTGGCTCCACCCTCGCCAGCCAGCGAGTGATCGATACAATCCTGCGCGCCTTCGGGCGCTGGGGCGCCAGCCAGGGCTGCGCGAGCAGTTTCGGCTGGGGTATGGGCGGAAAGGACCCGGAGGGGAGGATTCTGCCGGGGTGGAACTACGGCGAGTCGCTCGGCGGCGGCTCCGGTGCCGGCGATGGTTTCCACGGTGCAAACGCAGTCTGTGTAAGTCAACAACGCAACCACCCAAACTTAAAAGGGAATCCGGTTCCACTGATGATGACCTAGGTCCACTCCACCAACACCCGTGGCACCGACCCCGAGGTTGTAGAAAAGCTTACAGCCGTCCTCGTCCGGCGGAATGAGATCCGCCGCGGGAGCGGGGGCAGAGGGCGGTGGAACGGCGGCGACGGCCTCCGCCGCGAGATTGAGGCGCGCATCCCCCTGAAGTTCAGCATCCTCAGCGACCGCCGCGTCTACCGGCCGTACGGGATGAGGGGCGGCGGGCCAGGTGAGAGGGGTGCGAACACCGCGTTTAAGTTTAATGGGGATGGCGCGTTGGAAGCGGTTAACCTGGGGGGCAAAGGCGTGATTTATCTTGAGCCGGGGGAATATATCCAGATTAATACGCCTGGTGGGGGAGCGTTTGGTGCTGAGGAGGGGGTTGGCGGGTTTGATGGTGGACTTGATGAGTTCCATCGGGCATTCGTCTAACTAGATGCACTTTTGATGTCCCAATAAAACATAGATATCTTACATACTAGGGGATCTTGAACATGGTTTCAACCTAAAGTGACGTTACACAAAGGATAGATTCATAGCTCGCTAAACACGGCGCTCACTCCGTTAGTCGAAGTGTATACTGGCGCGATCCTGATGGCAAAGCACACGGGTGTAGCCAACGGAATTGAGGATACGGTGATCACTGGACCAGGATGAACTGTGGTTGAATAGGCCCAGAGGAACGGATATTGTCTCGCGGCGGTTTATGGCTTCGAAGACGACTGCGACGTCGTCGCTCAGTGCGAAGTAACTACTCCCCTGGATATGATCACTGTCGGCCTCAAGCTGCAACGGGAATTGGGCAACATCAATTCGATTCCGACGGAATACCGCTCACAGAATGGACATAGATGGCGCTATATTGTATCCTAGCGCTGCACGCACATTTCTTGGCATTGCGCGCGACACGCTACACTAGCTTCTAGGAAGAACGCCTACTCGCGAGCGAAGCAGACGACGAAAAGGCCAAATCTAACGACGGCGAAGTCACTTTTCCAGGAGGGGAGAAAAGCACCAAGCTCTAACTTAAATCAGAAAACCTCTACGCGGCCTCATCCTTCTTTGAGCCCGCACTCAGGAGCCTTTAGAGAGGCAACGGAGGAAGAAACGCTGCCACCAGGCCATAACGATAAGGCATTTGGTATTATTGTCCATTCCAAAAAGAAAAAAAGGGATTCATTAAAAATTACTGCACCTTCCGGGTCTATCCGGAAACCCACTGAGAGTTCGTAAGGTTCCATCCCTCATTTGCCTTTCAAACTCGTGTTGTCGGCGTCGTCGGCGGTTCATGCCGGAAGACAAAAGGCCCGAAAGGCAGAAGCGAACGCGATAATACCGACAAGCTTGACCACAAGGTCCGAAAATGGAAAGGAAGCCCTCCTTCACACAAGACCAAAATAGTGGGTGCCCGCCGCGACGGCCGCGAAGCCGCATGCCCAAGCTGCCAAAGACGTTGATCCCTTCAGCGCTGCACCCCCGGCAGGCAATGGGGGCTGTGCCTCATTATCGGGCAATACCTGCATGTTGATGTCGCTTGTTAGCGGTAATCGCCACCAGGGCGCGTCTTCAGGGGATGGGTGGGAGTGCTGGACTGGTATCAATGGGAGCCTAACTCACCGCCTCGAGACCTTGAACAAGGCCGTTGATCGTGATAGCATCTCCATCAATAATCCTCACACCGCCGAGGGAGACCACCCCGTCCCGGACCGAGACCTTGACCTGGCCTCCGGCCAAGGTGGGATAGACGTCACCGTCCTTGAGCAGCGGCGTGTAGCCTGGGTAGTCGACTAGGACGTGCTGCTTCACCCGTGCAGCGAGCTGGTCGCCGGTCCACAGGTTGGAGCCTTCGAAGGCATCGTCGCGGGGCGCCAGGATGGTGACGCCGGCCTTGTTGTCCAGCTCGTCGAGGAGACCGGCTTCTTCGGCCAGGCTCTGGAACTTGGTGAGGCCGAGGTGAGATAGGGTGACGGAGACGGACTCGGGTAGTGTGAGTTCACTGGAAATTTCCAGTTAGTTAGCTGACTGCACGACTAACGCCTTCTTGCAAGGCAAAGAAATGGTGGCATGTTTAAGGGGTGGTGGCAGCTATAACTAACCCGTCAATAGGGCGTAACACGCCATTATCAAAGGAAATATCATCGGCCGCGACGGTGACATTGTTCCCAAGGCCTGAAAAAACGACGGATCGCGAGCCAGGCACGGTCTTCTCGACGACGACCTGTGCGCGCCCCGACCCTAGATTAGTCCATTCGGGGTCCTCTAGCTAGGTCACCTGGGCGAACCCTCCAGGCCTCACGTCTCTGGCGAGTCGCGTGGCGTTCAAATCGCCTTCGGGGTTCAGGAGCCCCGTGGCAGACATGTTGATACTTGCTTGTGCGTTCTTGGCTCGCTGCCTGTCCTTGTCATCGGCTCGGCGGCCAGCGGACCCGGCATCCAGGGCGTCGTTAAACGTGGCGTACACGAGTAGTTCGTGCTTAGTGTCAAGGACCGGGTCTCCTTCGAGGCGGTCAGCGAAGGCCGTGAAGCCGTTGTCCCTGAGGGCTGTTAGGAGGTCCTGCGCGAGGGCCGGGCCGCAAAGGGCTACGGAAGCGAGAAGGCATTGCCAGATCATTGTGCAGTGATGGGTTGAGCAGTAATTGGCTATTGGAAGAGGCGGCAGACAAAAAAGAGAAATCAGGGAAGAGGAAGAGACCGATATTAGGCTGAGCGGGGTTTGAAGACAAGGTGCTTGAGTACTTTCACTCGTTGCGCGGACAAATGCTGGATCTCGAGTTCGCCTTTTATACATAAATAGCCTACGGCAGTCTCGTGATTCATTCCATCTCATGCCGGCTGCGGTCCTAATCACATACTCGGGCCAATCTCAGGACGTTTCCCTGCCCACGGCTTGAGCATCCGCCCTTTCATTTGCAACCCGAATGTGTGCAAATCAGAGTCATACGGGGAGCCTTCTCCCCTGCTGGCATCTCCACGGACAGTGGGAGTTTCTTGCACCATGTTCTTAGCAGAGGACAGCCTCGTCATTTCTTTTTCAGCTGGTGTTTCGAATATCAAATCACATCTCAACTTTCACCTACACTGAATACAAAAGTTCGGGTCACTCGCGGCTGGATTCGATTCGCTTGGACGTTAACGCGGGGATATTACAAATATCAGGCTTGAACCAACCACAGGGTAAACAATTCCTGCGTTCCCGGTGACAATTAACTGCAAGGTGGTGGCGATCTTGAACGTTCACGGATATCGCAGCGTCAACGTCGCAGTGTGGCTTCACATCCGGGTTGTTATAGTTGGCCCAAGCCCCTCATCCGTGTCAACAAATGCCACAGCGTCCCCTCCTTGGGAAGTTTCACTGAAGATTAGGGAATTTGACAGGGATTATAGGAGGAGTCGGTGACTTGTAAGGTAGGCAAGGCTAGCAAATCTTTAGCACAAAAGGCGCTTCAGTGACGTGCTCTACGGGTCAGGCTCGACGGGCTGATGTGGAGAATCCATGTCGCCAAGAGCGGCTGAACTCTTGGCATGCAAGCCTCAACGGCATGCTAGCGTAACCGTGTAACAGTTTCGGCTGCAGGGCAGAGGTGCCGGCCTTGTCGACCTCGCTTCCCTATTTACCGAACGATCCACCCGTCGGAAATGCATGCATAGCAAGGGATCACATTGTCTAGGTAAACACCTGCCTTCCTTCTGTCTGCGTCATGTTTGCAACTGCTTCCACTTTTTCTTTTTTTCTTTTTTATGGGGGCCGCAGGGTGGAAGTGAGGCCGCCCAAACCTGCCCAATAAGTCAGATGGGCCCAAGAATAACGCAGTAGCATAGCGTGAGGACTGCACCAGGATTGGTCTATTCCGTGGAGATGGGGTAGAAGCGTGACTGCAGATATGTTGCCCGGATAAGGTAGTCTCCGGCAGCGTACACAATGCACTCCGCGGCCGCTCCTCCCAAGCCCCCAAAAAGCCTTGCTAGAGCACAAGATACTTTGTCCTTTGGGCCCCCGAGAGTCATACCAATCTTGGCGATGGAAGGCTGTTTCGTTTTCGCACCCACAACAGGAATAGTTTGGACCTGGCTTCAAGGATCACAGTCGGGATACCCTCGCACAAGGCCGATGGCTGGACTACGGATGAGCTGACGCTGCGAACGGTACCGGGATTTTTGGAAACATGTTCGTCACAATGTTATATTACTGCTATTACAGAGCTGGACATCCTTCACAAGCAGTTCGATTATGTATCATGCATGTGACACCTCAGATATCCGTCCTCCGGACCAGGCTCTGTCAAGTTCAGCCTCAATGTTACAAAAGTTCACCGGGGCGTAGGTGGAACAAGATTTCCTTATTGGGTAACATGGTGGATCAAGCAACCTGAGGGTCTGCACGGTAACACTAAAAGCAAACGACAGAAACCTATGGCGCTCCGAGCAGTAGCAAGGCTGTCTGTTTAAGGGATCATGGATCATCACATTCTTGTGATACCTCGGTTACCCAGCTGTCACAGGAGCTGGACATCCTTTACGGAGTAGATGGATAGGATTGGATGTTATACGTACGCCTCTAACATGCCAGTCACCCCGGTAGGCTTTTCCAAGGGCTGGTGGAGGGTCCCCCAAAGCGCAGATCTACAACTAGATTTCCCTATCAAGGATCGGGACAACAAAAGTGGATTCGGTATCCGCTCCATTCCTGCGGTTTCACAGCTGATAGACTATCACCACCAAATAAAAGTCCATCCTGGGCGTCCCAACAGTTACATTGAATGGAAACTAACTCCTCCAAAGTCCTTCAAACCGACTCTAGTCATTCAAGGTTATCGCCCGCAAAATCCCTCTTCCACTTTGACCGATATCCCTCTTCTACACGCTCATCATGGCCGACATTTACACTCCACCGCCTTCCTCCGCTTATATCCTCCGAACCTCCTTCTACATGCCTAGTGATCGGGGCGACAGGTGGGCTGTAGCATTTGGCAACAACGATGCTGCACTGATGACGGCAGCCATTTCTGTTCTCGTCACTGTGTCCTTTATTCTTCTCTGGAACCTCATCAGTTTTATCGGCATGTTCTTTACTGGCAAAGATAATACGCTCAGTCGACACGTCGCTCTCGTCACGCTCTGGAACTCCAACGACCCCTGGTTCGCCCTTAAGGCACTCTTTCATTACACCGTCCAGAGTTTCAGGGGTATTTCCACAAGTCCTAGGGAAGTCAAAGAGCAGAGGAATGTCGACAGTAACTCCCAACACATGGAGGCAGCATCCCAAAACGAAGGGAATATGACCGGCCCTGGGGCAGCAGACGAGCAGGTGGTGAGCTCCACAGTGAATATCGGAGCATCACAACTCAATACAGACAACAACACCAAGGCCAAATACAGAGCCCGAGCTCGAAATGACTTTTGGTACGGTTTTTCCTTCTGTGTCTTGGCCTTCATTGCGTTCGGAGGCAGCATCGCCATGAGTGTAGTGGCACCGTCGCTCGTCCAGATTGGCACCGTTGCTCCGGTACACCCGGATGTTGTCTTCTACCCTAAGGAGCCCAATGGGATTGTCGAGATCCTCAAGGACTTCGGTCTCTGAGCTCCCTCGGTGATGCGCGCTCTGGGCAGCGTGGAGGCAGCCAAGGTCACACTTAGGTCGCGGGTATCTGTAGAAGCCAACAATAATCACCCCCCAAGGGAGGAGGATGGCGAGGACCGCGTCGTCAGCCTCAATTACAGCTACCACCTATCCGGAGTGGACATGGGGCTTTTGGAGGGGGACAAGCTTGCCCTAGAGGTGGAGGGCTTCTGCATTACGGAATACGGGTGGTTGGATGAAGGTGAGGACGATTTGGAGGACATGGATTTGTACAACCTGTGGAACAACTCTACTCAGCAGCGTCGGGTCCTTCTCAACGATAACGATATTGTACATGCCCCGTCGGCTACATTTTTGGTCAAAGTTGAAGATGAAAACTCCGGAGCAGACACGCCCAACAGGACCTACGCCGTCATCGTGCACTCAGCACGCAGATCAAGTATCTCCAGTGGAGGCGATCCTTGGTACTTGACCGAGCCGCGGCCCGACACCGCACCCGACGCCCCTTTTGAACCTGAGTTCTGGATCCGGAGGGGACGCCCAGCTCTGTCATGCTGGGAGAAGAGCGCCTGGAGCTATGATGGCCGCACCGCGAATACCGTTTACGATTTAAAAAACGTGCCTGGCATAAAGATCCCGCAGGTCCTGCTTGAGGTCTTGGAGACCGCCCTTGGCGGCGGGCCCATGGTTGCGAGGCTCGGTAATGCCAGTGGCGACTCGGCCCTCCGGTCCCGAACCACTAGCCCCAACGGGGTTATAAACGCCGGGGAATCCAGCATGTTCGACGACATGGAGCGCCTTATCCTCGCCGGCTATGTGGCCACGAGGAGCATCTTTAACGACGCTGTGTTGTTTGACGATAAGGCAAGCTACGATAGCGTGATAACGGACACCAACGGGCAGCCTAAAGAGGGTGCCGGGAAATTTGTTGTGTCAAGCACCAACATCCATACCTTTTCCTTGACTGGTATAACTACCGTCGCTGCCATCTTTGGTGGCCTAGTCGTAGCTAACGCCATCACATGGGCTGTGGTGTACGTCAAGCGCGGTAGCGACAAGGTGCAGTGGACACGGTTTCACGTCTTGGCCGCGCCTCAATTGTTCCGCTGTGTGTGCGAGGGCGGAGAGGGCCCCTTGTGGGATTGCGGTCACCCGATCTCGTATACACAATCTCCTGGTAACCGACCGTTCGAGTGCTACAACAAGGACAAGTGCCATGCCAACCACTGCATGGGGCATATCAGGCCAACGAAGTAGATGTGGGTAACATCTAGCGCTGCGCCAATGCCAGCGAGGGATTGGAACAATAAGAGCGGCAAGTGAAATCGCTCCATAAGGGAGAATATGGATGCTATTCAGAGTGAGCGAGCGCTAGGGATCCGATCGATAACCTTGAATCGTAATAATAGCCATCTTCGTTTGCTTGTTCTCGGTACAAGTCCTTCTGGGGAAGTCAGCGTCGTCTTTCACTTCAACAAATACCCTGCCTAAATCGTGTTAAAATCTTTTTCCTGTAACATAAGGGATAACTCGTTTCTGGTGTAGAATGATATTATGAAAAGGTAGCTAGGCTCGGCTGCGAACCTGCGGCTGCGGTATGGTGAGGTAGATTATTGTTTCATGCTCAACCACGGAGCCTGACTTCCCCATGGCCCAGACCTCGGTGTGCTCGGTTTCTAGCTCCATCTTTACAGGTGCCGTCCACATATCGAGAGAGTTATCTCTCGGTACTTGGATATTCTATAGGCCGATTTCAAACTCACTAAGCTCGAGGTGTAGGTCCACAAGAGCTTCAATGCGTGTTCACCCGTTTACATCATGCCGCGGAAGCGCCCTCCGAAAATTCCTCACAGGGCCGTTGTGCGGTTTCCGCTATCTTACGGGCTCGAAGAGGAAATTCTCACAGGAAACATTGACGAGAAGCTGTGGTTCGAAGCGGCATTCCAGAAAACGCATCCCAACATACACCGAGTGGAGGACGGAGATACATGTAGACGAGTTCAGAGTAGGAGATGGATACTATCTGAATATGTCGACAAGCTCTCTCAGCGGGCTTCTGAGGAAATTAATCCTCGATCGGAGTGTCCAGGGCCATTCCTCCAACTCGGGCTAGGTTCTCAGCTGAGAATAGGATCCATATTGGAGACACCATCAAGGCAACCTCATCCTTCCGGTTGCAAGTTGTTCGACCAGATACGGCATCAGTCGCGCCGCTTCTATCGCGTACCGGCATGGCATCCGGGCTTCCCCTGGCAACAAAAGGGGCGAATGTCTGTGCCGGTGGGCCGTCGCCTCCAAGAACTGCAGGTCCTCGGGTGACAGCTTGCGGTCATCCTTGGACCTTAGTGCGTTACCCAGCAATATTTGCCGCTGTCGCGAAATGTAGGCGCGTATGTATGTCTATAGGAGGTTACGTACGTTGAAGAAGGACAGAATGATAACAGTCGTCCCAAGTGCCGCCATCTCCGGCTTGCGCCCCATGGCCCGATTGAATTCCTGACGGAAAAGCTTGGTCACGTTCCCGTGCAGGTCAAGAGCCTGGAGTTTGAGGTCTCTGTCGTCATAATCAAGCCCCATGATCCCCGTCGCGATCGCCAGGCTTGCTTTGTAGGCTACCGCACTGGACAGCAGGTCCGTCATCCACATGATGAGTCTCCAAAAGTGTGCCCAGACATACAGTACCAGGTCAAAAGTATTGAGACACCCCACAATTTTAGATTCTCAACACCACAAGCAAAATCATAGATACATACTTCAAGCCACGATTTCTTAACGAAAACAAGTCCTAGATACATAAAAT